>JAPYYT010001245.1:0-10414 GCA_030522565.1 Ceratosolen corneri
TCCGATCGTACATATTAATCGGCTAATCTAGATTCTCCTAAAAATAATCACTTTGATATCCGACACAATCAAGCGGACCAGACTACTTGGATCAGATCGTTGCTCACATCAATCGCCATCACCTACGTTTCTATAGTTCAATTGAGACAGGACCAGACCTAGATTTATGCCATTCCTACTATATATCTCAACCAACATCTTACTCAGCTCACAACTGAGTAACGAGACAGCTACAGCCTTTCATTCTAATCTTTTACTTTCATAACATTATAATGTGTAAACATTAGATATTTTAATTGCAATTACTGCTGAGGAATTCACCATACTTTTATGTCAAATTGAAGCCATCACAGGACAGATGCCAATAAAAATTGGCACAATGGTTTTCCTCGTCGAGTCAACTAGAAAACTCAATTTTCATCGACCGTCATCTATAATCAAATAGTTCTACATTCATTTCTACAAAACCAACATTCAACAACAGTCTATAATTATAACGCATTTTCCTCATATATTATTTATTCAATAAACTTCGTTTTCATCTTTTACAACAGCATTTATTCAATAAATAACATCTATTCCGATCACCTCTCCTTTCGCTATCTGTATCTCCTAATTCCATCTGGGAGAGAAAAAACACACGGGAGAAATCCCGAACATGTATCATGCAATTTTCTAATAAAAATTTTTTTATCTACTGTATGTATGAATAAGTCGAGGACAACTGGGTCATGGTGATTTAGAAGACTGCAATAATCCTAAATTGGTTGAAGCTTTAACAGGGTTAATGGTTGTACAGATATCAGCAGGTGGTTGGCATAATGCTGTTATAACTAACCAAGTATGAATTTATATCAATTTTAATTTTGTCTTTATTTTTGTAAGTGACAACAACAATTAACATATTTTTTATGTAAAACTTTAAATTAATAATATTAAAAAAATGTGCATGTATTTTTATATGATTGTGCAGGGCGATTTATATACTTGGGGATGGAATAATCAAGGGCAACTTGGTCAACCCGACATCGAAAATATTGTTGCAGTACCAAATATTGTTGATTTTACAAATGAATTGGGAAAAAAAGATTATAATGTAAATAAAGTACAATGTGGGAGTACATTTACAATTTGTAGTACAGGTAAACTTGATTTTCATTAAAATAAATATATCACGTTTATTTGAACTTAATTTAAAAATTATTTACTTAAATTTTTAGTTTCTATTAATAAATATTATATTCTGATGAATTGCTTTAGATACTGGTGAAATTTGGGGATGTGGATCTAATAAGTATGGCCAACTTGGTTTATCAAGGAAATATATTTCTTTTTCAAAACAATTTATTGTTTTAAAATTTATTAATAATTTTAATTCGCCAATTAAAGACTTTAAATGTCGAGAATGGGGTTGTTGTATTTTTACAGGCTAACAGTTAATTGATTAAAATTAATTCAATGTATTAATATCTATATCTATATCTTCATTTTTATCAAAGTTTATAATATCGAAATACTTCTTAGCTGTTGAAAGCGGTCAAATATAATTTGTTTGATCGAAACTACTTATAGCGAATACTTGACTTTAAATGGTATGCTGTGATATTTTATCCATTACATCCTTTTGTATTGGTCTTTTTCTTAATTTTTCTAAATATAAACATTCAAAATAAGTAATATAATAACGTTAGTTGAATGACTCAGACAAAATATTCAATACATTTGGCAATAACTGACTAATCATAATGTAATTATCAAAACAGATATTAGTGCACATAATATAATGTTACATATTATTAAAAAAAATACGAATTATTTGTTATATACAAGAGTAATAAAAAAATTAAATTTACATAAAATTAATTTTTATCTTTTTTTATTCATGATTACCATATATCATTTTCAATTTACAATTTAAATTTAGTTTTTATACAGAAAATATATAAGGACTTAATTCATAGTGTATTTTAATATAAATAAATTATTTTAAATAAATAACAAGGAAATTTATACTTTATAATTTAGACTTATGAATTTTCTAAAATTGGATAGCAATGTATTTGTGTTCCTAATTTTCAACGATGATGTACAATTTTAAATAATGTTGCATAATTATTTATGCTAAAAAAATATATAAATATTATATACATACATAATAAGATTATTCATCCATAACATAACATTATGGTTTAATTTTTTATTTTATGTTTTCTTATGTTTCATTGAGATTTAAGATTTTTTTTAATAATTACAATGAGAATACTTTTTCATTTTGAATTTGTAACAATCGATGCATTTCCAATTAAATAAAAATTCTCAATTACTCTTGGTTTTGGAAAATAATATGGTATAGTATAATACAAGATATTTTTTCATCTGTAATATTAGATTGTATAAAAGCATAATGTGCTTCAGAGCCAAATCTTAAAAAAGTATTATATATAGTTCTTAAATAATTACATATTTGAATAAAAGTAACGCACGCTTGTTAAGTAGTTTCAATCTCAATGTAGAGTAACTTTTCGTAATAGCTACTTTTATTTTCGCTTTGAGCTTTTGATACCCAAGCACTAGTCATAGTTTTTTTACTTTTTTATAACTTGTTTTTAAGATGCATCCACATGTTAATATAAAAAAATTAATTTAAAAGATCTTTGGTATATAAAAATGTTTTATGATTGGAATATATAATTGTGATAATTATTTAATTATTAGTCACTATATAATCTTTTTATTTTATATTATAAGTTCGTAATTATCACCAATACAGAATTTTACACAATCTGATAGAAAATCATCTAATGTGAATTGATTTTGTCTTTTTTCAATAACAGATAATCAAAGTAAGGAAAATTTGTAATATTTATATTAAATTACATTATATTCAACAGCAGTCGACAATGAAGGCACTTGCATTTCTTCTGATATTTTAAAATTTTGATAAATAAATTTCAAAAGGCGTTGTAAACCATTTCCGTAAAGTATTTCTGTTAATGCTTCATAATATACGTTATTCATAAGCGTAAAAAATTCTGCTGTTGTTATGACTTCTAAAATATAAACAGTATAAAATTTAATGTGAATATTTTCAAGGCTAATTTTATTTAATAATTTGCTTTTATTGATTTTTTTTTTTGTATAAATAAAAATTACTATCCGAATTATTTCGTACTATATTGATTTCTTCAAGTAGCCAAAATACAAAGTTACAATAATATTCATTCATTTTATTATAAAAATTAATTTTATTCTCTAATGCTGCTTTTGTAATCCAATAAGATGAAAAGTTTGTTTCACAATTGTGAATTCCTAAAAATTTTGCTAATACTCTATAATATTAAACTTTAATAGTTTTATTATTATATGTATCTTCATTATTTTTAAGTTAAATAACTTAATTATGTTCCAATATATTTCACATTTATTAATTTAATCTTGATTGCTAATATTTTCATCATTATCAAAAGGAAATGTTCAAAACTGATTTTATCATTATCAAAAGTAGTACTGGAAGAAAAAAAAATATTTTTTTAAATAAGAATTATTTAAATAAGAATTTTTAAATAAGAAAAGAATAAAATAATAGAGCTTTAATTTATTTACATGTAAATTGTAGGGTACATAAGCTTACGATTTTTAAATATATATATATATATATACATATAATTTAAATTTATTCAGGTTGTATTTATTTTAAAAAGATAAATAAAAAATTTTAATATTATAAGTATATATGATTATATCGAATGAGTGAATTATATCATGAGTGAATTTTATCATTATATCATTATATTTTCAATTATATCATTATATTATGAGTGAACACTTTAAAAATAATTTGAACAAAAATTAGAATTAGTATTTATTTAATCATTTTATTATGTAATTTTATATAATGTTTTTAAATTTAAAATATCAGATAATGAAAGTGAATAGATTTTTATTAATAGGAAATGCATTTTAAATATTTAGCATATATTTAAATCGTTTTTAAACCATTTTGAAAGCATTATCATTCTATATCTAAAAATATATTTTCTAACCGAAATAGTTTAACATATTACCTTAATAAAAAAAGTCATATTATAAATTAAATATATATAATAAATTAATTATAAAATGAATATATTTCATTCTAATATATAAATGAAATATAATTTTTATTCTAACACTTTTTACAACCAAATTTTTGTTACAATTTTTTTTATATTTATTTTTTAAAACTTTATTGTATTTTTGTAAATACAAAAATATTTATAGCTGGCAATCACAATTTATTTATTATACATATAGAAAGATTTTTGAGTGTTTAAATTAATTTACAAAAATTATCTTTTTAAATGTATTTTCATGTATATACGATAATTTTAAATATATTCTTAATAGATTGGTATTTTTAATGATGAAATTTTTTATATTACCTTAGACATATTTTATCAATTATATTAAATGAATTTATAGAGACAATTACTTTTAAAAGATAATTAATAAATTAGAAATGAAAGAGTTTAATTAATAAATATAAATTTGTTACTTAAAGCAGTAGTTAATATTGAATTGTATAATCACCTTGTTTAATGTTCTATTGTCATAAAAAATTGCACGATGATATCCTTGATTATCATTTCTGAATGTATTTTGTCGAGTTCTTTTTGTCTATTCCTTTCCTTGTCTATTCATTTTTGATTGATTAATTAATTTTACTTACTATAAATATATTAAAATGATGATTTAATGTCAAATTAATAACAATAAAAATTATAAACTAAATTATTATTAATTATTCTCTTTGTCTTTTAAGTATATTTCTGAAATTGTTAATATAAATATGAATAGATAATGATGAATAGATAATAATAAATAATACTTTTTTATTAATAACTTATAAAAACATATATTAAAATCAGTACTTATATAGATTAATTTTTAATAGATAAAAATTATTATGAGTATTTAAGAAATCAATATACATATTTATTTTAAATAATATAATGGTTTAATAATCTTTTTTTAGACGTATACAGTATACACATATCAATAATGAAAATAGTTTAATATCTTTTAAATATATTAACTATATATATCTATTAATTGTATATTTAAAATTAATTATTTATATTTATATACTTATGAATTATATTTTGAATTTGAACTTAATGTATATTTAAATATATATATACAATAAAACCTAAAAATCTGTAAAAGACGTCAAAATATTCTTGATAACATATAAAATAAGAAGGGGCGAAATCAAAAGTTTGTATATAGTAAATGTTAGGCATGAATCAATATTTTTCTTTTTATTCATTGTTTTATTAATATTTTTCCATATTTTGTTCAATATTTTCAGAAAATAACACTCCAAAGCGAAAAAATTATATATTCTCACCATTCTTAATGTTATTAATATTCACATATTTATATATTATATTCCTTATATAATATATATTAGAAATGTATTTTCACGTATATAATGTATATTTTATACTTTGTGTATAATATAATATATATAATAATGTTTATGTATAGTAGCGCACATTTTAGACTATTATGTATCGATACTCTTATAATTTGATCGATAAATTACAAATATTAGAAAACATGAAACAGATACAGTCGCATAAAACATTTGAGCTATGATGTATACGGGACGCCCTCATTATATTTATTTTAATTGGTCTACAAAAAATCAAATTCATACAACGAAGATTCTTATCTCTTTTCTCCTTCTAATTGCCTTTGTTTTCGGCAAAACAAGGCACAAGCCAACTGAATTTTAGTCGATATACTATAAATATATATATATATATATATATATATATATATATATATATACTAAAACTCGAAAATTTTTAAAATTATGTATTTTTTCATGTAAAATTAACCGATAAGTTTATTAACTATTTTTGATTAACATATTTTTATAAAATATTTAAAACAAAATTTTGGAATAAATTTCCACCCACCTTTTTTACTCATATAGATGCTTGAGAAGAGATACGCGAATTTTTTGAAAAGGTTAGAATTATCGTCATAGATTGATATTCTGAAATGTTTATCAATTTCGATAGATTATTTTTGTTTCTAGGCTAAAATGTCCGATAGATTGTAATTTTATATTACACTAGGTCGACGTTCAGTTTTATCAAATCAATCATTCGTGCGTTGACAGTACGACAGATGTACTTGAATATTTTTCATACCAAAGTGAAAAAGGCAATACACAGTATCAACTTACTTAATACATGTGTGTATCTCTTTTAGCATTTTTTCCTGCTTTCTCCTACTCTTTCTCTATCTATTATTTTTCTATTTTCTCTATTATGATTTCGTCGGTGGTTTACTTATTTTTTATTCTAATTTTTGAATGCATCATACTTTTGCAATTATCTTTAATAATTAAACTTTATATAGGATTTTGATCGACTCATTTTATACAATTTTTGTATGTTTAATATATATTAGATAGGACAGAAATATATCAAAATGTTATAACCAACACAATAAGAAACAGAGAAAAGAGATTTATATGTAAAATTTATTTCATTTGGTTTTTCAGTTTTCTTTTTCTCGCTCTCCTATTAATAAATATAACACGATTTCATATTTTTATATACTTACAAGGATTGTGTGTATCCTCTGAATTACAGTCTTGCTTTCTGTAATATTTACTTGTTTATACTGGTCAGCGAAATAATAATAAATGCAGGCATTACCCTGGTTTATACGCGGGTTAACGAAATAATAATAAATGCAGGCGCAAAAGCAAAAACTATGGAAGATGTTCAGTTGTTGACAATTGAATCTAGATAATATAAACAATATAAATGAAATAGAAATGATAAAATATTAATTATATGCCAAATAATTAATTAAAAATCTGCTGGTAATAATTTTTTAAATCGATTTTATTGAAAATAATACAACAAAATGTTTTCTAATAATAATTAATAATTAGAATTAATTAATAGTTATCGGTATGTTCTGTTTTACTATCATGTCTAATTAATCATGCCTTAAATGTCAATTAAATAATAATAATGATTTTATTATCTTTATTATTATAAATAATAATCGATAATCATTGTCATAATGAAGTAATAATAATAATATTAATAATAATAATAATAATAATAATAATAATAATAATAATAATAATAATAATGTCGTCGAATATAATATATCAATAAACAAACATAATAATAATATACGTGAGTTATCCCTCATTATCGTCATCTCGATTATTTTCAGAGGATCGTCGCTTGCATTTATTAATTAATAATGCTTTTAACTAATTAATTCCATAATTAAATTACGCATTGCTTGGATATGCACAAAGAGATATAAAGTCATTTTTGGTCCCACCTAACTGCAAACATTATTCATCCATACATTTTTCTTTATTTTTATATGCGTATATTATAATTTTTATGTAATTTGAATCCCTTAACTATGAGTAATGCCTCTCTTAGACACATTTACGTGTGCTCTCATTCTTGCTCTCTTGTTCTCCTTACTTACTCTTTTTCTTTTCCTTCTATATATAAGTGATAGATAAATCGGGAATAATCGTTTAACTATTAAAAAATCAAATCGTCGCACAGTAATTATCTCTTCAATCAATATATTTAATTATGTATTATGGATATAAATGGGTTAATCACGCGCGCTTTAGTGTATTTATGTGTTGGTCTACCTGTGTAGTACATGATAGACTAAGAATTATTGTTACTTGCTATACGTATTTTTTCATACAGTATGGAATAACTTAAAGAGTAGCTTTTTTCGTTACGTTTCAAAAAGACATTAAATATTGTATCTATTTATCTTTCAATCATTTTCATATACACATTGCAATTATGTTTAATATAACATAGTAGCTGTGATTATAAAGATAACAAGAAAGACAAAAAGTCTATAACTATTATTCAATAATGATCATCTTAGATGACGATGATATGAAGTATATAAATAAAATGTTGATCGTTTGTATTACTAATATAAAAAAGAAAAAACAAAAAAAAAATTATAAAAAGTAAATTTCAACCAACTTGTAATTTACATTGATTTATATCATTAAACATTTTAAAATTTTTAAGATGACTTAAAATAAAATTTGTTTTTTTAATTTGGTTTTGTTAATCAAAGTACACATTCATTTATTTACTTCTCTTTTCTTTTGAGATTTTTTTTTTGCTTCGCATGTATTCACAGTATTTAAAATTTATCATCACTGGGCTCAGTTTATTGTTGAATCTCTCATTCTCTCTTTTATTTTCCCCTCTCCTTCTTAGCTTTCTTTCTCTTAATCTATCTTCTTTTATATTTCCTTTTCATTCATACACGCACATACAATTTCAAATTCATTTCTAATGTGTTTTCCTATTTTTTTTTAATGTGCTTTGTACAACTGGCATTTTTTGTTTCATAAAACCTCATTCGATTATCCTAAGCGTAAAATTATTCTCACTATAATTTTTTTCTACAAATGTACCCATTGTACAGGCCAATTAAAAGATAAAAATTTAGTCGCGCTTCGCATCATGGCGCAAAAAACGGGTATATCTAATTAAGGCTACGGTTGAAACGAATTTTCTTCTACCACTTTTCGTATTCGATTCGCATTGTATCTCATTTTATAATTCTTCGTAAATACTGTGTGTATCATCAGTCTCATGTTTTTTGTCTTAAGTGAATACGTTCTCGCTCCCCTTTTTCTGTCTCTTCCTTTTCTATCTTATTTTCAATCGCTATTGTTTATAATCATTAGCTTTCGTACATTTATAAGTGTTCCAATTTTCCTTGTAATTTGACGACGATTATTGAAAAATTTGAAAAGCTCACAAGTACCATTCGCTACCATTGCTATTACTAAATTACGTTTAATGCCAGTTGTATGCCCTTTTTATTTGGAGACTTAACGACTTGGAAGAAATTTCCTCCTTGCGGAAAAAGAAATTCCTTTTGATACAAGAGGAATATCTATTTCTTTATTTATTAAAAAAATTGTAGTTTCGTCCTCTTCAAGTCAAACTGTTTATTTATCTATTACGTACTTATTTGTATGTTTTTTTTAATTAACATAAAAAGAGAAATACTTTTTCCTACGTTGAGCCTCCAACGACGAAATGTTGAAAGAGTTTTACAATTAATACGCAGAAATAAACTTGAATAAATTCGACTTTCCGCGCATTATTTGCGTGCTATAAATGAACTTCAACATTCGCATTTTTTAATTCTTTAACGTATTATAATAGATTATAACCTCACAACCATTTTAACAACAATCAACTTCCAACAAAAAGATGATTTTATAAATCGAAACATATTTTAATAATGCGTCGAATCACGCTAGGCCGAAATCAAGCTCTTTGATTTATTAACTTTCGAGCTTTTAATTATATTTTAGTAATTTACTTGAATATACTATATTGAATTATTTGCAATTATTTTTATTCTGTACTCTTTTAATTTATATGCATTATAAATCGTATACAGTGTGAAATTTGGAATTTAATTCCTTTTAAATTGAAATTTATTTATAACTTATAAATTACTTCTAATTAATAACACAATAGCATCGAAAGAATAAAAAGATGTTATGAGCGGGATTTCGGTCTTGCGTTTGACCAACGTATCACAAGTCGAAAAGTGCGTACCACATTCTTACTTAATGTACGTGTATAAACTGCCCCAACCCCAATAGCATTTTTCTTCTTCTCCTGCTTTACTCTTGTTTATTATATACGCGAGCAACAAACAAAACGAGTATAAATATAAATGTATATTAGGAGATAATGAGGCGATAACGCTCATTTAATATTTTTTATTACATAAAAAATCGTTACGCTGTTTTTATATAAATCGATCATTAAATAAATTGCTTATTCATGTCGTAGTAGATAATAATAACAAAAGAAAATTAAATATTCTTTTATGCAAATAATAACTTTAGCTAACAATTTTATATTTTTTACAATTAATAATTTTGCAATTAAGTGAGCGCAATTATCTTACTTTCCGGTTGTATTTTTTATATTTTTTCCAATTTATAATCACGATATTTTATGAATTAAATATAAATGGAAAATTTACTGTCTTAATTTTTTCTTATTAACTTCTTAATATAATAATTGAGTTTATGTAATTTTTAAATCTATTATTTTTTCGATTTTATGCGCTATGTAACAATGATATTTTTATTATGAAAAATTTTCTGTACTAAATATGTCAGAAAAATTGGATCATATTTTTATGTATTTCAAAAGGTCTGTTTCAGTGAACCGTAAATCTTAACACTCGAAAAACATATATTACATGATATTCAAACAGAAAATACAATTTTTTTCTTCATTTTCGTTATTAATTTTCAAAAAATTAAAGGAGAAGGTGATAAAAACGTTAATAAAGTTAA
>JAPYYT010001246.1:0-29893 GCA_030522565.1 Ceratosolen corneri
GTGCGCGCAAATAAAAAATGTATTTATTATGCGTTTGCAACCGTGTTTTAACTTATGTAAATTGCGCCTTCCCCGGCGTAACCTAATATGTTCTATCGATGCTTTAAGCATTTATCGACAAACGCGACTGCTGAAGTCCATGTTTAACGAGATATATAGTTCATTGTACACTCAGAGAGAGCTTCATCAATTTTCTTACTTGGCTTTTTTAAAAATCGTACTGACTCTTTCCTTGTCTCTTCATGCATGTAAACATCACACACACACACACACACACACACACACACACACACACACACACACACACACACACACACACACACACACACACACACACACACACACACACACACGTATTTTAATTATTTTGTTATCATTGTTTATAAATTTTTTATTCTCTAAGTGTTTTCTCAGTTCATATCGAATAATAAAACAATTATCCACAATATTAAGTGTTAGACTACTGAGAAAATGAACAAGTGTTGATGTCACTGTTTATCATTGGGTGTGCGTGCGCATGCGCGTATTAACAAATAAGTATTTTTTTCAATTTTTACATTAAAGAAAAGAAGAAAGCTTATGATCCAAGTATACATGCCATTTGTGAAAAGTTTGAATCTTATGACAATTCGTATACTTTAATTATGTCCAAGAACTCTAACGTGTATACAAATTTATATTTTTACAACGCATTTTTTTTCTTTCTTGATTCTCTTTATATTATTAATTTTTCATGTCTTAACGTAAATAATATAATTAAATATTAAGAGAATCTCCTAAGTGCTTTAATCAAAGATTGACTTAAATCTTATAAATTTTTATACAGAAAGAAGAAATTTGTTCACTACATATTCTAGCAACATTAATATATATTTGCTAAGGAAATATCTAAATCTTAATGAAATTTAACAGAGTATATCATAGTATAAAAAAAATATCTTACGTAGATATAATAAAAAGTAACGAGTGAAAAGTATGAAGAATATAATTATATCAACTTTGTTAAAAAATAAAATAAAGTAGACGCAATCTTACGAGCCTTATGTATTATGTATTTACATTATAAAATAAACCACATGCTCTGGGATACACATAATAACACTCTTCTTAGGTTGTTTAGGCGGTGGGTGGGGTACGAGCAAAGAATATTTATATCTGGAGTGGTTCAAACGAAGAAGAAATAAAAAACATTCCACGGTCTCGTCTCTAATTGATCATCATTTTCATTAATCCTAATCAACGCTATTTATATATTAAAATTTATCTACAAAAAATGTTATTTATTTCTTTTAAACAAAAAATTTCTTTGTAACTATGTCTTTGGACGTTTGATTTACATATATATATATATATAAATATATATTTATATAAACGAATTTATATAGAGAAGAAATAGACGCTTATACAAAGCGAAGAAACGAGTCGCGATATAAAGTATTGAGTCCGGACAAACAAATCCAACAAGCTAATACAATTGTATAGAGTTTACTTTTATAACAAAATTATACTTCCATGAATATCAGAGGATGAACAATTTGTGGAATTTATTATAGATGTCATGAAAAGTATATAAAATTGACGTGATAATTTGATAAAAATATTCAAAAACTATTTGGAAAAAAGTGAAAATTGAGAATAATAGGACTCTACTTATAAAAATGAATTGTAAAAATACGGTATCTTTTATTTAAGGTTAACCATATTATGATAAATTTATATAATTATTACTACTATAAAGGATTTGCTGTATTGGAAAAGCATGTCTGTTTTCAAAATTTAGTTCGATTTCTTGTATTCCTAAAAAAATTTCATTATTTTCTTTTTTCTCACATCCAAATATTTATTTTATCATTTTCATTAAATAATTATATTGTGAATACATATATTTAGTAATTTATGAAAATTGAATTTATATACTAGTATGTCCAAACTGATTTAATGTTGTATTGTTGTAATGAATTGAAAAAGGGGAGAATTTTTGTCATTATGGTTAATATCTCATATATAATCTAATAATTCAATGCCTATACCAATAGGTTTGCATATGATCTTTTATAAGATTGCGTACATTAACTACAATTTCATAAATAGAGATTATGGGACACGTATAATACTAAATAGAACATGGCAATAGACAAAGGGGAGGCTGAAAAACTCACAATTGTATAGATTGAATAATCTAAAAAATGAAGATATTGTATTTCATCTTGATTTGTGCAATGCAAACAAAAATATTATTCATTAATACCACAAAAATTATGCATTAACCTTAGGGGAGATGTATTGACCATGTATCGTAAACGACTAACAGTATTTCTTTAAAATATTACTTTTAATAATGCATATAATACTTTGAAAGTTTGAAATTATTAAAAATAATTTAAATATTGTGATTGAATTGTATAATTAAGTCCTTATAATCTGATAAATACGTAGGTCGATTGTTTTAATTGATGTTTTACATAAAAGATCCGTTTTAAAAGATAAAATAATTTTAATAGGATATTTTTATTTAAACTGCTAAGCTTACGAGAATTTTTAAATTTCGAAAAATTTTTGGAACATAAATATTATTTTAATTATTTTTAAAAATGTTTATTTTAAAATTCGTTAAGAATATAAAATTAAAACAAATAATTTTACAGGATATCTTCTAAGGCTCTAGTTATTTGTCAATAGAAATAAGTTATTACATAATCTCGAAATTTTTCTCATTGTTACTAATATTAAACACTTGAAATAAGAATGCTTCTTTGTATGTACATTTATAATTTACTTTGTTATAAATGAAATTAGATTTTATATTCATTTTATTTATATATTTATTTTAGTAAATAATAAATATAGTCAACTAGGAGTAACTATACACATAGCGGTGCAGCAAAATAAAAATTCTGCATATATATGTAACTCCAATTCAAGAAGAAATATTAAATGAAATTATTTTTATGTAGATGTAATTGTTGTAAGGAAAATTTTTCAAAAAGTATTTGCTTTCTGTATAGCGTGTAAAGTTATTTGAAAGACACGACTTGGAATGGACTGTGTTAAATACTTCAAGGAAAATAATTACCTTTGTAGAAGGAAAAATCTAAACAATTCATGAGAGTTTATGGAATGAAGTGTATCATATATATGTTATATGTAAAGTGTAAGTGGAATCATTACCAAATGGATAGTTTGGCGCACTGTTGTGGAATGCGCTTTTTATTAAATAAATAAATAAATAAAGTGTACAAATACGAAAAATTATGAAAAATAAAGCACGAAGCATGGAATGTTCTTATTTCTCATATGGAGACTATTTATATAAAGATTTTCAATAAGTCACATTAATCAAATGCTTCGATTATATACGAAAAAAAATAATAGACGTGTATGTTATACAAGAGAGGTATATTATAGACTCGAATAAAAAATATAAATTTATTTTACTTTTGTACCATCTTTCTTCTAATTCGATAAACAGTGTACTGATATTTTTGTTTGTTTATTTAAATTGGTCTCTGCCATTTGTAGCACAGGTTTTCGCTCTTGCACTTTATATTCTGCTCGCGTGCGTGCAATATTTGTTTAGTGTATATTATCAGTTCGAAAACTCAAGTTAAAAGTAATTACATTAAGACAAAAAACAAATATTCGTTCATTCTCGTAAGTAGATAAAAAAGTGACAAAAAAATTGTGTATAAGTACTTTAATGTATTTGGTCCTGTCGAATCTTGCTTAACTTTAATTTAGAAACTTTCTTCTTCAACCATGCACGAAAAAATTTTTCAGAAGAAAAGTTCGTTATATTATACAGCCATGATACATATAAAAAGTCTGAAAAGGACAAATTACTCATATAAATCGGAAACATGCGAAAAAGAGTCACGAAAAAACGAGACCCGGCAAATATAAATGGGAGCTGTTATTTATATATAATTATATATATTATGTCGAAGGACGGGAATGAAAAAGTCAATTGAATAATGCCCGATGTTACCTTCTTTCTTTTTCCCTTTTTTATATATATAAATTTTTTATGTGTACGAATTGCACAATATCAAGCATTGGCTTCGTTTTCAATGAAGTAAACTATCAACGTCTTTCTCAATCATACTTAAGCTTTCATATTTTGTATATTTATTCGAGTTTCTTTACTTTAAACGCATAATACTACTTTTATAAGAATTGTATTTTGTATACATTATAACAAGAAAATGAAAAAAATCGTGCTGACGACTTTAAAAACCTTCCGAGAAATTGCTTCCCTTTATAGTATAATACACGTTTATCAAAGATTGTTCAAACGAATGCTTTCAACATGCGAATAAGAAACCGTATTTATGTATCTGTCACATGATAAATATTTGACAACAATTTTCACAAAGTGTATATTTATTGTATCGATACCATAATAATTATTTTAAATTTTCACTCTTATCTATCAATTAAAAGAGAACGATGAATCATAGGTGCCACGAACTTAAAAATTTCTGTTTTCGTTTCTTTTAAAATTTTCTTCCATACTTATAGTTTTTATCGTCTTTGGCTATTTTTAATTTGTTGTTCATCTTTTTTCTTGAATTATAGCATATATTTTAATATTATAAATTTTCATTGAATACTCTGGCTTTTGAACAGTACTCCAATGATAATGACGTTAGTATAGCTATAATAGTGTATATATTTATATATCGCCACTGTTGCATGCCTTTTTAGTTTCCTTATATATTCACCTAACTCACATGCTAGTTTTCGTTTTCCTTTATGCATGTGGATTTAATATACATGTATAGATGTACGTCATTAGAGATTCTATACTGAAGAAAAAGTGTTTACACTTGCGATGCATCGGCTGGTTGTTTTTATGTTATCTCATTTCTTATCCGCTCGCTAGGTATTATCTTGATCTTTTTTGACACTCATTTACACTTCATAGAGTAACTATTATTTAGCAGTTACATTTTCATTTGTTTTATAATTCTTTTGTTTAACTATTATCTATTAAGTAAGTATGCTAACACGACTTAATTTGGTGTGTTATTTTATTAAAATCACGATGCAATGAGCATCACAATATGTTACATGTGCATATATTAAAATGTTAAAACACTCATTCTCTTTCATCTTCTTTCAAATTGTTTATTTATTGGAAAAATCATGTACATTTACATTATTCTCCTCACTCTTCAAAGTATATCCTTAATTCACTAATTCATGTTTATTAATGCAATGGCAAATAGTCAATTTGACAAAGATAAATAATAAAGATTCAATTTATGTTTATGTATTTGCATTATTTCCATCTATAACTTATATTACGTAATACATTCCTCAAGTTTTCGTAAAATAATGTTACTCATGTACATAAAGAAAAACTTCGTTGATTTGCAGAAAGTAATTGTAAAATGCATATTTTTTCCTTTTTTATTTTTTCTTCTTTTAATCATTTTTGTTCTTTATCTTTATATATTGTTAGATTTTATGATTATATACAAAAAGTGCTTTTTTAATAAAATGATATTTGGATTTTTAATGGATTTGTTACATAGAAAAGAGCTAAAATTCAAATCATTTATTTTCATATTCGGTATGAAACAATTTTTACGTTTTTAATAATTTACCGGGATTATTTTTCTTTTATTTTTAATAAAAAAAGATTTAAAATTTTGATATAATTATTTCATCTTAGTTCTTTTTGTTTCTTTTTATTGAAGAATGATAGTTTGTTCATTTTGTCGTCTAACTTTTCTTCTTTTTGTTCGATTAATTTTCCCTCTTACTTTTAATTTAATTTTCAAGAGAATAGAAAAATTGTGTGGCACATTGATGGTTGTAATGTTAATTTGTGTTTATTTTATTTTTGATAATAATAATAATAGTAATAATAATCAATTAATTAATGTAATATTTATTTTGCATTATCTACTTTATATATTTTTTATATTTGTTAATATTTATTTATAATATACACATACATACGTACCCTCTCTCTCTCACTCACTCACTCACTCACTAACTCACTCATTTATTCGCTTACTCACTCATTCACATACTCACGCATTCGCTTACTCACTTACTCACTTACTCACTCACTCTTTCCATTGCTCACGTGCTTATGTGTAGTAGTATTTTATTTTTATTTTATTTTATTCCATTTTAAATCATCTGCATTTACTGTTTACTACCGTAATGTTTGTAGGTTTTGATTTTAAGGAGGACTTCGTTGTAGGAAACAGTCCATTTGTATCCTACAAGATTTGTTTGCTTTGTTTAAAAATTGATGTTGGATATATCTTACTGTTATATAATATTGTTACTTATATATTTTTCTGTAATATTTGAAATTATTATATTATTAATATATAATGAAAATTTTTATTGTTTTAGTACAATTGATTGGATCGTCGTAACAGAATTCAATAAACGCTTTTTCATCTGGTAGTTGGTGTTTACGTACTAGTAAGTGCTCTTCTTGCCATTTTGTTGGCAGTTAAATGAATTGCGTTTCGAATTCAAGCGACATTGTCTGTCTAACATTGTTCACACGTCTATTATTCAAGTGAGTTATTGCCGGTTTGTCGGCTATGCTCTCGGGTGAATATGCATGTTGTCGGGGATGCCTGTTGTCAAGGAAGCGTGTCGTCTGCTGGATAATGGCTCGATTGTCATGGCCATCAAGTCGCTCGTTTTTGTCTAAAATAAACAAATCACTAATTTGTGCTTGAGTTTCTAGTATTCATATTTTTTTATTATACGCTTGCTTATTTGGTCGTATAAATTAACGCCAACATTTTTATAGCTGTGCTCCTAAGCATGGAGTAATCCTTACTGTTACGTTGTCATTTCAGATGGAAAGTTGGATTTAATTATATATAATTATATATAAATTATAATTATATACAAATTAAGCTTTTGAAAGCTTTCATATGATCTTCTTTTTAAAGTAAATATTACGAGCGATCAGTGAAATCTTAAAAAATTATGTTTCACTAGTTTTGTTAATAAAAATTCAATCGGTTCCTTCAGCATATTCATTGAGACTTGCCTTCTATTAAAATTGAATGCAGACGATCAAGTATTTAATCCATCTTGTAATTTGGTTATATCATACACTATTAAAAGTGCACTGTCTTTTGCATATGCCTATGTATAAGCATGCGTCGGTTTACATGTGTGTGGTTTAATGGTGTACGTATTTTATATATGCGTGTGCTTCATTTATTATAAGAGCTTCGTATTATACGTGGAGAGATGATAAACTTTCGATTTTATCTGGATGAAAACACATTTTTTCTTCTTTTTATTTACTCTTTGTAATATAGATATACTTCAACACTAAAGACGATTGAATTTAATTATTTTTTGGGAATTCGATTATCATTTATTTTTATTCGGGGTATTTTATTTTCTCGCTGTTCATTATAATTGAAATAATTATTTTAAAAAAACTTTACAATAAAAGATTCTTTGCGTTACAGTATTTATACGTAATAATTTATATCGCGTTTGCTTTAACTCTTATACCTCACCTCAATGTCAACTTAAAATCAACAATATCTTTCCTTCTTGAATAAATTTATTTGCAAAAAATTTATATCCATATGCAATACGTAATTTTAAATTAATTAATAAAAGTTTTAGCTAAATCAACTAACTA
The DNA here is from genome assembly GCA_030522565.1 of Ceratosolen corneri. Classification (NCBI taxonomy): domain Eukaryota; kingdom Metazoa; phylum Arthropoda; class Insecta; order Hymenoptera; family Agaonidae; genus Ceratosolen; species Ceratosolen corneri. The sequence goes on from JAPYYT010001246.1 coordinate 7,646, forward strand.
TCTATGTTTTTCTAAATTATTATTTATCATTTATCGATTTTTATAAATTATCAAATAATAATTAACTTGATTATTAGTTTATAAATTATCAATTAACTTCACGACAGTTAAAAATTATATCATAATATTTTAAAATTATTTCTCTTGATAAATACACTATTTTTTATGGTTGAAACGATTCTTGGTAGCGATTTTAAGCACTGCAAATTAAAAACGAATAGATAAAAATGAAATATTCAAATAATATCGGTAACATTTTTCTTAATTATTATATAGAAATAACTACTTCAGAATTCATTAGAATGAGCTTAAAATGCAACACGTAATTCCCCGCTGAAATCAGTTAAATAGATTGCTTTTTATTTTTGTTATATTTATCCTATGATTTGTTTTTTTATTAGCAGCTTATATTATTCCATGTAAAACAATAATTGAAATGTTTGTAAAAATCATAATTTTCAAAATGAGTGGAAGTACACACAACATAATGAACGTATTATGAATTCTAAGTAGTATGGTAAAATTAAATATTGAACGTGCATAACAAAATACCAAGGAATGAAGTAGTTGTAGATATTAAATTTAATTGACTAAAATTGATGATGAAATTATGTAAATAAATTTTAAATGAGTAAATGTTCACTTTCGAAATAATGAAGATTGTTCCAATTTCAGACAAGAATTTGAGTTGCTATTCGCGTGCTCGAATCTAATACGTAAGCTTTCGATTGAGGTTCGATGACTTTTTTAAAAACATTAATTTTTCGATCAACCATATAAAACATTTTAATTTCACTAATAATTTATATTAATGAAAATAAATACACCTTTGTATGGTAGAAAAGCCAAAGGAATATTTATAAGTTTTAAACGTAGATTTTTTTTAATTCAGTAACAAATATCACAGATAGTTGTTATTTAGGTACAATTTTTTCTCTGTTACGATAAAAAAGAAGAAAAAATATATACAAAAAAATATTTATATAAAAAATATAAAATTAAACAGTTATATGACTTAATAAAAGTAAAAATAAATAACAAAAATTATAATTTTCAATTGTTAAATGTCATCGAGTTTCAATTCGATAGCTTCGTAACTCATCTAATCAACGCGTGAACGTGATTCAACAGGCCAGCAGTTCGTTGATCATGATAAAAAAGACTTTCAATACATGCGAAAAATAAAATGTATAGATTTTTAAAAGAAAAATTGCATATACAGCAATTTATTTTCTTTTTAAATACATTTTTTATATTTTTCCTTTATTTCCATTAATCTTCGATAAATTCATTAGTTGCTTGCGCGCAATGCATCTATATACTCGTCTTTATTTTTTTAATTCTCTCTGGTTAAGGTCTTTTATTGTAAGGTGAATGTAATTGCACTTATCCATTTGATAAAAAAACGAAACACCGAAAATGTTGAGTGAACGGAAGAGATAGCGATCGTGGGATCCTGAAAACACACAAGATATGCGTTCTTTTTCTACTGTCAATTATGTAATTATCATGAGTTTTTATATACAAATATTTCGTTAATTTTTTTTTATATCCTTTTGAATCTTCTTTCTTCATATTATTTTGAATATATTTATACTGTATTATTATAGTTTTATATTCCAAACGAGCTGGCTACATATGTAGCTTTTACTTTAAATTTATCTATTTCTTCGGTAATTGATTGAGTTGATCATGTTAGAAAAAGTAATTCTAAAAAAACTTAGGCACAATTTGGAACTGCTTAGACCTTATTTAATGTTCATGTCATGGATGTCGAAAAAATATCGATGCATGTGATTTTGCATTTATTTGAGCGCATGACTTATATTATTTAAATTTGATTAAATTTTCTTTTATATTTTAATAATAACCTATTTTAATAATATAAAAATATTAAAATTTATAATAATATATAAATGAAATTAAACGATTTTAATAATTTAATAAGTTCTTATTTAAGCAAATACATTTTATTTGTGTGTTCAAAACATTTTAATTAAGTTTAATTTCATTTTATACATTATTATTTTTATAAAAAATTGTTCAATATGATAATGAAAAAGAGTTTCATTTTAATTAAAATTAATGTTTATTAAATAATATGATTTTTAATTTAGAATAATATTCACTAACGCTATATCAAATCATCTGTGAAAAAGACAGTTTCATAGTTGACATTTGAAAATAAATCATTGAAATTTAAAATTATTTTTGCGCGTGATAAGAAATAATAAAATAGTTAATGTTGAATAGCTTTTTTAATTTATTAGATCAAATATTTTTGTTTTTAAGTAAGGTTTCGACTCTTAAAAGCTCGTATTTTATTTATTTGAAATTTTATGAACAATTAAAACATATATTTAAAAATATTTAATATTTAAAATCTATTGTATTAATTATATTATTGTACTAATTTCAATGTTCTTTGTTTGAGTTTTATTTGTAAAATTAATCTCAAATTTATTAGGAGCCAATTTAATCATTTGTTATCATTGAGCGATTCTGAACGCAGTAGTGATAATGAAATGTTCAACTCTAGATTACCGAGATTAATAAGAGATTTTTTAAAACTAAATAATCATACGTGTTTTTATGCCACTGCAGAAGATTATAAATACAAAATAACAATAACTAAATGTCATAATAATAATTTTAACTTTGAAATTAGATAAAACTCAATTTATTTTTCTCTAATTAACAGTTATACAACTGTAAAAAAACTATAATTTTTACTATTATTATATATATATTCATTTAAAAAAGGATTATAAATTAAATTAGAAATGCATTTCGTATGCAACCGCAAAAACAAATTTTATAGTACAACTCACCCCTATCTTCCTTCTTCTATTACATAGCTTGTTACTCATTGTTTCAATATTGAGATGCTTAACTAGATTTATGTACATGCAAAAAAATAGTCTATGGAAAAAGTCCCACGCCTTTGTGTACTTGGGTGCTTATTGTACTGATCTTCAAAAATGTGAAATTTGCATGTGGTTAATGAAACTTGTACATACGTAAACAAACGTAAATTTTGATCAATCGTTATTATAAATTTAAGTTTGAATATTTAAAAAAATAGAATAAAACTTATTGTTCATATATCTTATTCATTATATAATATTATCCAAGTATTTATATTTTATTTTAGAAATTTAAAAAATAATTTTAAATTAATAATTTTTTTTAACATAATATATTAAGTAACAAATAGATATGCTTATAAAATTGATAAATTGTATTATACCATGAAAAGTATTAATCTTTCATAATACCTACATCAATTAATTGTTAATAACAATCAACTCATTAATTCGATTAATGAAATAAAAAAATTCAATCAATTAAGAAGTAATTAATGTCCTAATCAATAGAATTATTTTTTACTTGACTTACTTGACTTGAAGAAATTGTTTGAATATAAAATAAATTTATAGGACTTTTTGCAAAGACATCTCTCATATTTCATGAATAAGCGCTAGAATATTATATATGTACCAAGGGTTAGAACAAAAAACATGTATGCCTATGCACAAAATTTAAATCCCATAACCTTTTACATATTTTTGTATATTTTTGTAGATAAATATATAAAAAAAGAAAAAACGGGAATCATTGGGTCTAACTTTTGGAGCGATGCCCGCCATTTTGGTCCCGTCAGACCACTGGTTATGTGGACCCCGTGTCTAATAAATGTCGTTAATTATAAACTTTCTCGTGCTCACATTTTATTCGCATTACATTTACCTATACATCTATTTCCCTCTTCCTCGTTTTTCTTTTAAATTACAACGGTTATTATACTATATATTTACCGAAGTATATATTTGTTGGATTATGATATTTTGTGAAAAATATACATCAAAATTTTGTTACTTTTTACATCACAGATATTTTAATATTTTAATTGTATATATACACACACTATATATATATATATATATATATATATATATACATACATACATACATACATACATATATATTCATTTATCTTCACTTTAAATCTTAAAAATTTTTTCTCTATTTTGTATCTCATATTTATTTTATTTTAGTTTTTCATATTTTATTTTACTTTTCAATTTAGCCTCTCGTCGCGGAAAGGTGATTAATTATTAACTTCGGCTTACCTTCATTGATATTACGGTAATGCATACCAAGCAAGTTTTCCCTTGAACTCTCAATCGTAGCATTCCATTTTTTGATTTTACGTGCGTGCATTCGATACTGTTGATAATCTACACACACGGCGATAAGTTATATTTAAATATAATAAAATCTTTATACACACTTTAGAACACTTCGAGTTTTTCTTTAAATTATCAAAAAATCACGCATTTAAAGGCAACTTTGTGATATCTAATTACATAATTAATTAATTACTTACACATTAAGTGGTTAACAACTAATTATTTTTCCTAAACGCATAATTATCATTTTTATTTTTTTTTATCATTTCTTTTCTTAATAGATTCAAAAAATAAAGAATGAGTTCGTAAAATAACGGGAAAACTTGCATGTAAAAAGGGAGGAAAAGCCGAAGCTGGGTTACACGAGCCTTCCTAACATAGTGCAATTTTCGTAGATGAAGCGATTAATTTTTATTTTAGTTTTATTTATACGGAAACGAAAAAGTGTTTGGGTCGATAAACTTTAAATTGCTTAATCATTTAACGATTTCATCTTCAGAACCCGTTATTACGTTTGAATAACTTAAGAGATGTTTTCATTAAATTTATATATATACATAAAACATAGTTTTTAAATGGTCGAATAATTGTACAAAAAATATGACATTTGACAGTGGTATAAATTTTCTAATTCTTTTTTGCACCTATTAAGCAATTAATTATTTCATATACTAAATAAAACTATATATATTTTTATTTGAAGTTGTAAATTAAGTTAATAATTACTGTGAAAAGAAACCGTATGAGCAATACATGAATGTTTATGTCAAAGTCAAAGAATTTGAAAATGTATATTTAAATACAGGTAAGAATAGTAGTTTCATTGTATAAAAATAGTTTTTTGTGCTCCAATAACGAATATTTTTTATGGAGTAACTAATTGTTTCGTTTCAGCTCGCGAAAATTGCAGGAAAGAGTCAACACGACAAGATACTCGAGGGCATCGAAAGGCGTGATCGTATACCAATTTTTACATTTTATTTATTTCTTGTAATTTTTTATATTATCGCTAGGGACCATTGAAACATTTGGTTTACAGACTTAACCGACAAGCGTTTAATCAAGTGAATGAAATGCGAAGAAACGCTTCGGAGAAGCTCAAGAAAAAATTTCCTATATGTTATTTTAGTTTTATTTTCCTTATATTTTACATTATACTTTAAAAGGCTCAAAGGAATGCATCGCAATGAGTCTCTTAATTATAACTTTTCTTTTTATTATTTTTTTTTATTAAAAACGACAATCACGATAGTAATAGATTCATTTGTATATAATACTATATAAATTTCACATCTAACGATAAATCTGTTTTTTTAAAGTGAATGAGTCTCGGGGAGAAATAGCTGTCTCAACTTTGAGTGAACTCGAGAAAATTGAGTGTTCGGGTAAAAGATCAAGTGGACCACGATTAAAAGCGTCTCTTATTATGTAAAAGAAGTGTTACATATTCATCGAGCGCGCGAAATCTTGATATTTAGAAATATCATTTTTGTAAAGCTTATTCAGACTTTTAGGTTTCTTATAGTTTAAGAAATTTTAGAATAATGCTTTTGTAGTCATAAACACTTACATTATTTTAAGTTAATAATAAGCTTTCATATTTTCTGAAAATATTTAAAAACTTGAAATCATTTATTACTGTAGATTTGAAATTTAGTAAAAATATTATTTTTCATAATTTCTCTATAGTTTATATATCAATATCAGTCGCGCTCGATTTTAAATATTATATACAATGATATAATACAAGTATGATTTTATTTGTGCACATACATGACGATCTTATCAAAAACCATTCAAACAAATGGAATAAAATTTAAAATTATGATTCTAATTTCAATATTATTTTATTAAAAATTATTTAGGAATTTTTTTATTTAACAAAGGCTGTATTGATATTTTGAAGTAGAAAAATATTGATATTTTGATTTGAAATTTCATTTTAATATTAAAAAAAGCATAGATTTTTTTAGAAAAAAGCACACTAATATATATAATTTTTAAAATTTTTAAATTTTAAATTCTAGATTTATCTTATACCTTTTATGGCATAATTTTTATATGCCATAAAATTATGGCAAAAGATGACACATGACGTATAATAATGGCAAAAGATGACACATGACGTATAATAATGTTTTTTAAATATCATTATGTATAATTATTGAACAAATTTTTTCTATCATGTCTCATGTTAATATAATACACCTCAGTTTATTTTTAAAATCTTTTTTTTGTTCTTTTTATTTGGAGAAAAAGTTAACTCCTAAAATAAAGAGCATTTACCTTGGTTTCTCTATTACTTATTTTAAATTAAAAGAATCGTTAAAAAATTTCTTTTTTCTTGAATCTTAAAATTTTTTTTCTTCGATCTTAAAATTTGTTTAAATGATGCATATACACAAACATTATCTACTGCATTATTTTATCTTTTTCATAAATCTTCATTTTTAATTGTAAACTTTTTCCTATACAGTCCCTTGAAACCTGGCATTTATGTTCTTATTTATGCCAACAGCAAGACTTTAAAAACTTTTTAAACACTCGATAATAACTCGTGCACAATTTTAGATTTCGCACGAATAAATTTATTTTTAAATTTCCAAAAACACCGAAAGAGTAGTCTTGTTATTTATAGGTGATTTTCGTATATAGTTATTTTTTTAATATTCTTTATAATAAGAAAATGCTTGCATTTTTAAACACCGAACATACATACTTTAATTTATTTACAGCCTAAAGTATCAGTCGAATAAGAGTCATGATGAGTGTGCAGCTATTACATTTCATTTACTGATTATGTAGAAAGTTTTTTATTAGATTTGTAATGTTATTTTCTTTTTTGGTTTTTGATTATGAATGGTCTTCCTGTGCAGTTACTTCTTTATTTGTTTTTAATATATTTTTGTCCTTTTTATCTACAGTTCTTTTCCATCCCTTGCCTTCGATCATAGTCTATATTAATGTGTCATATTTTCGTTTCTTTGCGTTTGGACTTGTTCTGGATTTCCAAAGTTCACTCATGAAATTTCTTCTCGAAGCTGAAAAGTTGCATACTTTAACAAAGAACAAAGGAATAATTCTTTATCTTTTGTTTGTATGTTCACAGTAATTTATGGATGTTGGGTAGCTTGAAGGCGACAATTCAGGAACTTAAAAATTCAGAATGCAATAGTCTTAATGTGAAATTCCTAATTGGAAATTTACAATGGTTGAGGAGTAACTTATTTTAGTTTAAGAATTTCACTTATCAATGTCAAGTAATCTGTTTTATTTATATATTAAGCGTCGAGTGAATTATGCATCATCGTAATATTCCAAATAATCCAAATATTCCATAATCCAAAAATTTTCACTGTTTTCTTTATTTGAGTCTACGATGCGATAGGCAGAAAAAGATTGGTAGAATAGTCTATATATTGTTTTGTTACTAAGACAAAAATGTTTGCACAAGCAATAGAAAATTTGCGATTTTTGTATAAAAAAATTTATGGACTTTTTCTTTTCCCTTCTTCAATCTCGAGCTCTTCATGCTTCCATTTCTTCTGATGATAGCGAGGGAACTATTTTCGAAACTTTTTCATGCTTTGAGTTTGTTCCTTTTTCTCATGGTGGAATTTGATTAAGATCATTTCCAAAGATATCTGTCTTATTTTTTATCTTTATCGTATCCTTGTTCATATTTATCCTTTGTTTTTGATTTATTCCAGTATACGTTTCAAATGTCGCTCTGAAGAAATTGAGATATTAGAGAATATTGTCGTTTTGTGAAAAACATGCTTTTACTACACGTACTAACAAAAATGTTAGTTAGCATCATCATTTCGCCTTTTAATCCTTTGTCTTTTTTCTCATTTTTAATGACCAAAAATATATCTATATGTATATTTATATATAATATATCCTTCTTATATAATTATGTTGCATTCTTAAACGCTAGTAGTTGGTATAAGTTATTTTTCCCATATGTTAGGTAGTTTTAAGTGACAGAGAAAAAAATAAGTTACGCTCATAAATTTGTTTAAAAACTTCCTGTAGCAGTTTATCTTCACATTCCATTATGATGCATCATTTTTATGATAAAACCACAATATTAATCAATTACAACTAATAAGAAACGGCATGAAATAATCTAGTGAAACTTATGATTTCGTTCTTCGTCACTAGATCATTGCACTGACATTCTCTCGCATTTTAACCGTACGTATGTATTTACCATTCTTATTTTTTTATTTAGTTTGTATCGCATACCTGGGACTTCTTTATATATACAAATCACACGTATATTTTTTTGTATTTATGAAGGGTTTTCTGAGTATGTTTATGAGGGTCATACAGTCTTGCGCGGGTGTTTAGATTTTAAGGTTTCTTTTTGTAAGTTTTTTATCTTTTTAAATTCATTTGTATGTGTAATTTATATTAATCTTTTTATTTTTGTGTATTTATGTATTATAACGAAGCACATTACGAAATCTGTTTGTTTAGTTATTTTGTTTTGTTTTGTTTTTAATCGTCTCGTATATTATTTTAACTCACAATATCTCTCTACATATTAATTTTTTTATCCGTTCTTAAAAGATTTACATCACGCATATTCTGAAATTAATTTTAAGCAAAATTTTTATAATGGCTTTTCTCTTTCGTTCCTGATAATCTATGAAATGTAAAATGTTTTAACTGTTGCAATCGCAGGTATTAAAAGTGGTTTATTAGCGTATAGCGATTATTGTATAGGTAATTTTTATATTATAATGTTTTATTCATTATCTAGAACTCACTATTTCACTTATATTTTGTCCTTATTTAATTTGGAACTCAGAATTCAATATAATTAATTGAATTATAAAATGTTTGCATTTATTTCATTATCAAAATATTTTATATTGCAGAAAAGGTTTCATTTATTGGCACAAATTATTTAAAAAATTTGATTTTAAAAACTAATTTATACCAATAGCTATCATTTCAAATGATTAGTTATATAATATATTTTTTATTAAATTATATATTTAACCGTTTTTTCAAAGTGTTTTTTTTGCAATTTAGCTGAAATTGGAACTTTGATATTGTATAAAAAAATGTATACATCAAAAAAAATTTTTACGTATGATAATATTTTAATAGCAATTTATTATTATCATAATTTTTTTATTTTGTATAAAAAATTTATTTTGTGGAATATCTGCTCCGTATTAAGACAAAAGTTTAAATGAGAAAAATTACCGATATATTTCATAGTATTTAAAGATATAGAAAATGAAATGAATTTAAGATCAATATAGATTAAAAATAATAGATCCGAATAAAATAATTTATAGTAATTAAATCATAAGATTACTGCTATCACGGGATTCATATTTTAAGCATTACATTTTTCATTTTTACAATCAAAACTCGGATTGTCTATTTAGTCTATGTTTGTGTATAAATTATTTTCTGCTTATCTTTATTTCTGGGAATATATCAATTCCGAAATTTAAAAATAACTAATCTGAATAAAATAAAAACTGTTTATTTTGTTATTTGAGGTTCAACGTTGGGTTTTTTAAATAAATTTAAAATTAGCATATTTCGAGAATTTAGAATGAAATGAAATTAATAATTTTCTTATGGTATATCTAAGTAATTATTTTTAATGTTTATTAATTGAAAAATGTTTGTATAAAAATTTATCGTTTTAATTCTTAGATTGATATCATAATAAAATGATTTAACAAATTATTTTGAGAAAAATGATAATTCAATTGATAAGTTATATTTTTTGACATACACTCAGATATTCAAAAAAGGTAGTATAACAAGATTATTTGATTCCAAAGAAAAGAATCTCAGCTAACTTGCATCAATTTCTAGCTTGTAAATTTGTATCCTTTGACGTGTGCATTATATGCGCGACTTCGTAGATCTCTAAAAGGATTATACAGAGGTTTGTGTCAAAAAGAAATGGATGGGTATGAATATGAGTGTCACATTTTTATGTACGTATGTATCTGTATATGTATAATCCATGAGCTTGTGTAAAAGCATCATCAGAAGGGTCATATCATCTTCTTTTTATTTGGAATAATTTATCTACCGATTATAAATTTCCTTCTTCTAAATCTCTTATGTAAAGACTCGTTTTTGAAAGAATGTATATAGTGTGTTTAAAAACTACGCGCAATCAGTTATAATTCTTACTTCTCACCGCCTTCTCAATTATATCATTAAGCATATAACAGTAGTACTTATATATCTCCGTTCCCTCATCATATCGCTCAAAGACGTACTCTCTCTCTTTCTCTCTCTCTTTCTCTTTCTACTGTTCTACCGATTCTTCCATCATCGTCGGCTGTAGACTTGGTGAGGATACTCGCTCCTGCGGTGCCGCTTGTTGCGATGATGTTTGCAACTGATTGTTCGGTGTTTCCGGACAGCCATTGCCGGTGGTCGTGACGATGACGGCCGATGTGGTCGAGTTGCTGTAGCTGCGCTGCACCTGCACCACCAAGTCACTAGCCCCGGACGTGTAATCCTTATGTTGCTGAGTCTTCTGGTTCGAATGATCTACTATAAGCTTACTATCACAGGCACTTTTTTTGTCAGTTGATACGGCATAGAGGTTGTGTATATCCGGGTAGTGGTTCAGCTTCTTGTTATTTTTTTCTTGGCGGTCCTCTGTCTTCTCACTGCCGCCACCATTTTGTACCTAAAGTGCATTCAATCATTATATTGCAACATAATTTTTTAATTTTTCATTGATTATTAGGATTGTATAGCCATTTTTCATTTTTATTATAAGAATTTTAATTGTTTTTAAATACTGTAGGCCTGCGTATTAATTAATCCACATAAAAACTGTTTTATCATTATTATAATAAAATCTAAGTATAGTGGCTTCAAATTACCAATTCAATTTCGTAAGAATTAGCTTCTTCAATGTTGATTAAGATCAGCGCATAAAGTGGTCAATTAACTATTAACAATCAAATACGATCCACCAGTATGATTATTAATCGTTTTAAGTTTAAATTACTCTGGTTGATAGTATACTTTTTTTTTAAATGAATACTTTTTGATTAAGTAGTCCAGTAGGAATAGAAATAAAAATGCTATATGATCCGAATATTTAATCGTATATAACAACTGTAGCCTTAACTATCACCATTGTCTCCCATAAAAGCCATAACAGTTTCTATTCGTGCAACTACCTATAGAAATATAGTAAATGAAGCTTTAACTACTGAAAGTTAACTAATAAAGAGAATTTGTATAATATGAATGTATAATATTTGTGTAATATAATATGAATTTGTATAATATTAAAATTGATACTGTTTTTACTTTTTTTTGGTAGTTTTTTTAAAAGTACAATTTTTGGTTTGTATATGTATTATTTCATCAAATAGGCACAGACCATATTTTTCTATTTACATGAACTTGATTAAATTTGAAATTAAATCATTAAATAATATAATGATAAAGATATAATAGTGAATATAATATAATAGTATCTTCATATTTTCTATACTATTTTTTGATTTGTCATATTAGTTGGTCGTAATTATAAGTTTTTAATTTATCTTCATATTATAAGACATTTATGTCCATAAACAATTACTTTCGTAGAATAAATTACACTTTGACATTTCAGATTTTGAATGGCTTAAAATTTTTTAAGTCTTTCACCGAACCCATTTCTTAAATTGTTATTTAACTTAAAATAAAACTAATATTTATTGATCTTTATTTTGAAGTATTTTTTATTTGGACCTAATCACAGATAAGCAAATTCTACTAAGCCACTATTATGTTCACTTAATTAGTTGGACATAAAAAATGCATGATTAATTATCAAAGAGGCTTATAAAGTTCTACCACCAAACCACAACTCAGCATCAACCAAGCTTTACCTCACGTTCTCGGCTACTCCTCGAGTCCCGGGTAGTTTCGTCTTCCCTGCCAGAGCCGCTGAGCCTCGAGAGTGAGAGCGGCGTGGGCGGCGATGTGAGGCCTCTATCGCTGCCCTCATCAATGGCTCTTGCTCGCTCCGAGGGCGATGGGCTCAGATCAACGGTAGGCACTCGCTCAGGTCGCTCGGGTAACGGCCTTTGCTGGGAGATCGTCCTGTAGCTCGGCGACTCGTCTTCGCTGCTGTCCTGTTGGCCTGTTCGGGGCAGAGGCGTGCGTCTGGAGTTCCTGCATAGTTGATCGATGAGCACCTTGCTATTGCCTAGTTTTTCGGAATGTTGTTGAGATGGTTGCTGCTGTTGCTGCTGCTGAACGACGTTGCTTCGCGCCTCTGCAATGGCGCGCTCTCGCGGTATACCCGACTCGAGGCTCGATCTTATCAGATTGTCGAGGAAACTACCATTGGCAGCTGTGCCGTCGTATAGGCTTTCAGCCATTTCACGTGGTGACTTTATCATCGAGGTGCTTCGAGAATTCGATGTACCTGTAGGCCATTTGAAGAAAATGCTTTGGGATTTAATTATTTGAGACAGCTGTCATAATATTTTATAGGAATATCGTGGCTCAATTGATCGATGAACAGTTCATTTATGAGGAATATTCATTTATGGCATACATTTTTATTATTAACCTTTTTTCTGTGAATAAAAATATTCTCAACGATATTTTTTCCTGAATTTTAACATTCTAGCACTATTAAAAATTTATTTTAAATAATATGTATTTGTAGCACTACAAAAAATATTCAAAGCATCATAAACTCTTTATGTTCAGGATTCGATTGGTCACGAAGAGAGCCTAAGAAAGCCACAAAGCTTCTACACCTTGCGTAAGTTTGTGAACATATATTACCTGGTTGTTCACTTAGTATACCATCACGTTGCTGTTGCTGAACGATGGCATTACGTTGCTGTTCCTGAAGTCCCCGCATACGCTGCGTGGCAAAGTACTGCTCCGGTATAATGCCCGAGACGTTAGGTCCACTCGAAATAAAGGGCGAGGGCATGAAGGGAGTCGGGCCCCAAAAATTGAAGGGGTGGGCAAATGGCAAATGCGGCATGCCGTCTATGAAGGGCGGCATCTTGAGGCCGTTCGGTCCGGGTATACCAGCGGTGCCGGTTGCAGTTGCGAACGGCTTTTGAGAAACTTTAAGAAGTGGCTTCTTGTCTGTTGTCGTCGCAACAGTAGTACGCAGAGTTGAGTTCGCCGGCGTTGTTGTTTCTTTAGTTTTATCGTCCGGCTGCTTTTGATCCCTAACGTACGATCATCGCTTATTAGTGGACGAATAATGCACTTGATCTTTGGATGGTTATTTTGAATTTATGAAAAATTATTGCATTGCGCCGGGGGAAGAATAGGATAAACATTCTTTACCTTTTTCTCGGCCTCATAAGGTGTCTCTCCTTGACCTTGTACTCGAGTGTGGAATGTGGAACGCCATAGTAGCTACCGGCTCTATGCACGCTCATCTCGCCTCTTTGTACGGCCCGTACGGCCTCGACGAGACTGTCTCTATCGTAGTTGCGGTACTTACCGCGTTTCGGCCTCGTACCTTTACCGCCCGTATTGGGTTTGTTCTGCTGCTTATCCTGGGATTGGGCCCCAATTTTTGATTGTTGCGATTGTCCACCCATGCTTTGCTGGGACTGTTGTGGCGGTGTGTATCGGCCTCTTTTGTAAGGATTCGATTCGGTGATCATTGATTGGCCTACTGGTGCCCCTTGACCTGATCAATGATTAGCAATTTAATTGATTCTTTAGACTTACTTTATGTTTTATATTTAATTTTATATTCATAAATATTCGATATATTGATTCATTTGTTAATTATTATTTTCATTACGAACTCAACTAATTTAGAAAATTTCTATGTCGAATTTTTTGTCGAAAAGTAACGATCTATACTTAAATTATCTGTGATGAATTAACTGTGGTGAACAAAAATAATTTTTAAAGATAAAACAGTATTAATGTGTATATGAATACGCATGAACAATATAAAATTTTCATTTTTTAACGTCTACGTCACCTCTACCGTTGTCGTCAATTATTCCTGCTTATTTCTTGGGTTTTTTTAATTGGCCTCACTGTTGCTACGATTGCATAATTTGAGTTACTCTCTACTAGTACGATATTCTCATCGTAAAAGGATTTTTAGAAGGAATTTTTAAGTTATGTAAGAACCTTTAAATAATTACCTTTTATAATAGTTTTATAAAATACTCCAACTAATCTTCGAAATACGCATAGTCTTATTTGATATTGATAGAGGAATAGATATCGTGAAGGAAAAATGGGAAATCAACCAACTAAAATAATGCAGGCACACACATGTATTGTGTGTGTCTGTGCACTCGCGCGCTAGCAACATAATACCTGAGCAACGATGGTAAAATGAAATTAATATACGCATTAGTCGAGCAGTTTACGGTATTTTTATAAGCATGTTCGGATTTTTTTAGCTTCCCAATAAAGCGCGTACCAAAATCTCCCACCAGCCTTCTTCAATATGTTTCGCTCAATATCTAATCATGAGTTTATGGTATCATGTGCAATTCTGGAGCATTTGGTTCGAACATCATTTGCTCGACAAAGTGAAGCTAATAGTGCTGACAGTATACTCACTTGGGATAGTCGTAGGTGTCTGTCCTTCTTGAAATTTGACGCTGATACTCTTAGCAATGACGTCGCGGAAGTTGACGGCTATGCTCTTGCCGACGAGGGAGTTAGTAGGCGAGCTCGTACCAGAGAAAGCAGGGCTTGCGCGCTCTAGGAGTGCTGGACTACCCGGAACCGTGTTGAAGCTCTGGGGAAAGGCCAAAGCGCTTGGCTCGCTACCATTCTTGCTTGGCCCTGGGGCGTTACCCGCCGGTTTATAGGACGGAATTTTTAGTATCGGTCGGCCTTGACCGCTGTCACTCGCCTCTTCTTCAATTGCCGGATTGAAATCGTCGTTCGTCATCGGCGGCCGTAGGCCCGACTGGGGAGGGGGTGGATGGATAAAATGTTAAAGGGGAGAATGTCGTATAGGGATTATGCTTAGTACTTTGAGAGTAAAATGATTTATAGTCAATTGTTAACGGTCTTTTATTATACATTGCTTTCATATCGAGTGTTATCCATTCCTAAATTATTATTTGTTGATCTTAATATTATATGTACTGATACATTGCTTTGATAAAATTGACTTTTTTTGTAAAACTGGATAAGAATTTCCATAACTTAAGAAGATAATTTTACGTAGAGAAAGTTTATTTTAACTATCATTTTTGTAAAATAAAAAATTAAATAATCTCTATGAACTATTTATATTTATTTGATTATTTTTATGTAATATTTGTACAAAGACCTGATTAAAGAATTTAATTTTTATTAAAAAATTAACAAATATAGTAATTAAAATCATAATTTCATTATTGAGAAATCATTTCATTGAGTTAAACAAATTTAATAATTTTAATAAACAAGCTTTTCATTAAATTAATAAGAAAGTTTTTTTATTAATGTTAATCCTTTGAATATTTACAACGTAATGATATATTTAAAAAATTAAAATTAATTAACAAATGTAATGAAGTGTTTGATTTTAATATTTTACTGTATATAATATTGCACTTCGTAAAAAGATTTATATTATTTATTATTTTATTTTCTGTAAAAATTTAAGACTTATATTCAATTTTATTAAAGATCATTAAAATTATTATTAAGATTATTAAGATTATTGTTATTAATGATTATTAAATTAAGATTATTAAATGTATTATATTATGATTTTTTTATAAATCTATATATAAATATATATGATATTTTATAAATCGATTAAATATTATTAAAATAAATAAGGATCAAATATCTTTATTATTAGTTTCATTATTTCATTTTAAACATCAAAATTACTATCACTTGTCTATTTCCATTTCTGAAATAATTTCATATTTACAATTTATTTAATATAACTAATGTAATTTATTTCAAATTTATAATGTTCGGGATGTATATATTGTCTACTTTCAGTATTGAATAAACTAAAGACCGATTATAGTTTTGATTAAATATAGCCGTCTCTCGTTAATTCTTTACCTGAGGGAGACGATGCTGCAACGAAACATGATGAAGGTGTACCTGGTCGCCATTAATGTTAGCTTCCTTGCTAATCTTTTTATCTTCACACATTAACCGACGCATGACCTCTGGAATTCTGTAATCTTGTGTTTCCATTCCTGCGAAGGTGATACGTCCTATTTTAATGTTAAATATAATGCATCCCGAATTTTTTCATGAACATATATTATTTAAAACTTAAATTTGAATGTACATTAAATCAAAATAGACCAACAAATGGTGTTCTGATCTTTTAATCCTATAGTAATTGATTTGTAATTTATATTTATAGATTGACAAATAATTTGAAAAATATGCATTGTTAAATAATAAAGTAAATTAAATAAGAATGGATAAATTATTAAATTTGTTATTCACTGATAAATATTAAATTAATTATTTAAAAATATTTACAATTGATTAAATATTTTCGAATAGCATTTTTGAAAAGAATTTCAGTAGATTCATAGTCAATAAGAATTTAGTTTTTAATAAGCTAATAATTAAATGGGAGCTTTATTATTTCGGTGTAAACTGATTTTGAAAATAAATTTCTAGTTTTTCATTGTAAAAATATATGTCATCAATTTTGTAAAATTGTATATATATACAAATAAAATTTAATTAACAAAAACATAGTTATAATTTGCATTTTTAATTGATAATTAAATTATTTTGGTAAAAGAAATATTAAAAGCGTATCCTTGTCAAGTTCTATTCGATTAATTTTTAAATATTAAACTGAATAAAATGGTGACATTAAATTCAGTTTTTCAATATAAACGTGAACAAAAATGAAGTTTCAAAGTACACAGACTTCTATGAAATCTTTTAAAAATAAAAACCGTTTGTACATGTAACGAGATAAGTAACATGAAGGTAGAAATAGGTAGAGAGAGAGAAAGAGTAGAAGGAAGGAAATGAAGCAGTAGTAATAGTACAGTTTATATATTTTCTTCTCTCTCTTTCTTGTTGGGTGTTAAGTCATCAGGTCTCTGGCTTCTATTGATCCGAGAAGACTTACGTATTTTTCATATCAGTATTTTTCGAATTTATGTTCAAGTTGCTATATACAATAGCATTGGAAGTGTACGAAATCATACGTTTGAATCAATAAATGAAAACGGGTTGACCCAATTTCTACTCCTTATTCGTCTATCTACTTCTTTCTCTTACATGTATATATATATATATATATATATATATATTACACATATACTTTCTTGTATCTTAGTTGGTTGACAATGTAGGCTTACTATCTAACAGGAATTACTGTCGTAAAGCTTGATTAAATATTAGGGAAATAAAGGAACTTTGAAATTCTAAATTTACCAATTGAAATTAATTCGTTGTTTCTGTGCTCAGTTTTTGGTCTGCATATACAATTTTTATAAGAAATTCTCTATATATGTCTATCGATAATATAATTTCGATAATACCTGGACTATGTTGAAAAATAATCCTATCAATATTTATTTCTTGGTTCTTGCATAACTCTCTCTTATTCATAGATAAAAAATGATTAAAATTGTATAAAGTAGATTTTATAAGCTCATATTCAATTAACATTGTGTTGTTTTTTATTTTAGTATTTTATTTTTATCAACGTATGGGAAATATTATAAAAGTAGCAAATATTGAAGTCTCTAAATTAGAAAAATTAATGAGTTTCAATGCAATTATAAATATAATAGCAATTTACTTTATATAAAAAATATATATAAATATATAAATAAAATATACAATTGTTTCTAAAAAATGTGCATAAATATTTACGTGATAAATTAAAAGAAATTTTATCATTTAAAAATATGTTGGAAATATTTCACATGAAAGCATAGTTTCAAATAAATAATTAAATAGTGACTGAGAATCCTATGTTAAGCATTATAAATTTCAAACAGGCTTAATTTTAAATCAGTAATATTTGTTTTACACATAATTATATATATATGTTTAAACGACTGCATAAAGCATCCTTTGAATATGATGCTGTGAAATTTTTGCAATAATATTGTGGCAATAGTACAGATTAATAAATACTTTCAAATGATATTGTACTTAATAAATAAAAGAAATATTTAAATATAAAAGTTCATCGGATTAACATATATCATAAAATATATATATTGTAATTTTGTATAAATTTCGATTGTACAAATAATTTTTAAGTTAATTACTATAAAATTGTCCAACTGTTTTAATATTTTTTAAAATATGTATGTTTTTTTATTTAATAACATGAATACCTTTAAATCATTGATATTCTGATAAATACGAAGATAATTTTAAATCAAGGTTGATATATAAATATTTTTAATTGTATTTTATTGGAAAATTAAATATAATGTTTAAATAGTTGAATAAATTTTTCAATACAGTAAATGAAAAAATATATATTTATAGAATAAACTTTCATACGTATAATCGATACTTTAAGAGAAAATGTAAACATTTTAAAAGAATCGATTTCTGTATACGATATATTATTTAACTAAATAAGTAAAAGTGCATACCTAATAAAAGTAAAAGAGCGCATATTTATAATAAATTGTGTGATATATTGTGCACTTATCACTTTGAATTTATATTCATTAGAGACATTAAAGGTCATGAATCCTTTTGAAAATATGTTTGAACGGTGTGGATTCCTACTCAAATAATTGTCAAAGTCAAGAGGCATATCTGTACCAACCTTTAAATGGATCAGCAGCTGCCAACATCTTTTGTATGTAGGGCCCAATATTGGCATGTTCAAAGGCTGACCACTCGGCGGGTCCACTTTCCTGACCGCGTTGCAATAGAGTTCTTAGTGAATCGCCACCACTGCCTTCGAGACTGGAAAATCTCACAAGATCCTCGAGCGACAGTAAAGGTTTCAGCAAGGCTTTCTCGACTTCCTTTTCTTCTTCTGCACCCGAAAGTTCCTTGTCGTCCACCTGTGTTAGTAGTGGGTTAGAGAAGCGAATTATTCGGGGCAGTCGCCCTGGGGGGTTTCAAGACTTTTGTACTGCTTCTGCTGATCCCAATTCCGAACAAAAATAAAATAGAGGCATACGTGTGACTACTATTTTTATTATTTCTTTTAAATTTAAAGTTTTGTAAAACGCAACCTTTCATTAACTGAAATCGTAGTTTCATTCGAAAATGGTGACCTTTGAGTTCAAAATTTCTTGCTCAAATAGCTTTATGTAAATAAAATTGTTAAAAATTATTAAAACATAGTTCTAATAAATAAAATATAGGCCTAATATTTTATAATTACAATTTATATTTATTACTTATGTTTGCCATATACGTAGTATAAAAATTATAAAGTATTTATACAAGAAATTTCAACTTTGTTTCCTTTATATATCTGTCATTTATAATAGTTTTTAAAATAAAAAAAGAAACGATTACAAAGAACATCACGTGCGTTGTATTAGTTTTACAATGACGGATATTATGCATTTTCTTTTTAGTAGTATTTTTATTGTGAATTAAATATTTAAAACATTCTAAATTTGTCTAATAACTATATTACATTTACATACGTATATTATATATATATGTAGGTGTGTATGCCTACGTGTATGTCATGATTCAGTGTCTACAATCAAATGTATGTATTGCGTATTATATACATGTTCTCTTATATATGTGTATGCATGTGTATTATATGTAATATGTGCTCACGAGTATATACATATTTTAAATATATTTTTTGGTTTTTAGGTTTTCATACAATGGTGGGTACTTGGAGTAGTGTAAATGCATCATGCGAGGAAACGTTGATCATAAATAAGGTGTAGACAACAAATTTTTAAATAATAAAACATACTGTACTTATCAGAGTATGATTTCAGATAATATTTTTCATACATACATTTGCACAACTTTTGCAGAAGTATCGATTGAATTTGTAAAACTAGATAATAAGCATTTAATTTTCCTTTGTATATCAAGAAACATATTATTAATATATTAATGGATTTTAAAAAATAATAAACACTATGTTTATATTTATTAGTATTAGATATTTTCTCTTTTGTTTTTTGTATTATCTGAAAACTCGATACCATATTTTTAATATGGGTCTTTATACGCTCAAATTTTTGTATGTATTTACGAACAAATATATATCAAACTAAAATAAATTAAATAAGAAAAATTCAATTATATATAATTTTTTATCATTGACTTATAGATTTTTACTTGCAAACATATAATTATAGTAAGTAATTAAGTAAGTATTCTTAATTTTTATCAATATTTTAGAGTATGTACTATATTTTTATTACTATTTTTATAATTTATACTATAAATACTATATTTATAATTTATATTTATTAGTAATAAATATAAATAAAAATTGATGAATTATAATAATTGTAATTATCTTAAAAATAAGCGATAAAGTGTAATAAAATATCATTAAAATAATATTTAATATTACTTTTTTTTTGTTTTAAAATAAATTTTCAATGTAAACTTATTGGTGCTAGTTCATACACGTACGAAATAATGAATATTATTTTTAAATATTTGAATATCTTATAAAGCTGATAATAAAAATTTTAATTTATTTTAAAGTAGTATATCATTGTTGAAGTATAATTTAGAACGGAAGATATAAAAAAAATATTATTTCATTATATTTTATCTTATTTTCTTTTATTGCTCATATTTAATATTATTTATGAGTTAGTAGGAAAATAATGTTTGTATTTAGCACGCATATACACTTTAAATAATTCCAGAAACTTATCTTGACTTTCGAATTTTTCGACGGTCAAAAGTTAAATAATAAATAGATAATATTGCAATAAAGTCAAATTTAAATACAGCTCATGCAACGTATAAGAGGAAACTAGCGAGTTTCGGAGCAATCGTATAAGAAGACACGTAGACTTCCAACATAGGTTTCTTTAATTTTCGAAATGAAGCATACAAAAACATTTCATTAATGTATATAATGTATATTAATGTATAAAATAAGTATAAATATATACTTTAGTTTTAGCTTTAGCAAGAAACAGAAAGATAATATATGTTTTTTAGTCTACAAGAATTCGGCGATTGCCTTGCCAGAGGTATGTTTTGGGGAAGCTTCTTTTTCTTCCTAACCAAAACCAATTAAACATCCATTACTATTTTTTATTCGACAATTTTACAAAATTTTTAAGCTTATTCCTTTTGTTATTTCGAGTTACGCAACTGAACTCGCAAAATAGTGTAGTATAATTTATTTAAATAAACTGAACTTTGTTGAGGAGCATAATATATATCTTACTGTAGTTTATAATGTATATTTATTATGAATGTTAAAAAATAAGTCTTATAAAAATAAAGTAATTGTTTATAATTGTGCAATACTATTTATGACCGTAATCTTTAATATTGTAATAGAAACTTGTAATTATACTGATAATGGATATGAACGAGATAAGAATTTAATTTAATAAAATATTTGATGCTTGAATACTTATTTAGTCGACAATGAAAGTGTTAAATTTAAATCGTGAATTAATTTTAAGATATTACGATACTACAGTAGTGTATTAATGTAATATTTGTGAGAAAATAAAGCTAAATGTTATAAATTTGTATTATAAAGCATTAATTATAAAAGCTTACAAAGCTATTCGAATATAAATGATCAAACGTATAAATATTTAAAATGGTGGAACAAAATTCCAGAATGCAAGATAAGGAGATAATTCAGGAAATAGTCATCACTGAGCTCATCATTCATTCAGTACTGACAGTATGAGAACTTAGAAGGGCTATCTCTGAACCTGGGCGCGTGGGTAAGTGCCGCCACCCCAGACCTCACGCGCAACAGAATCCAGCAGTCCCACTCTGAGCTTTCGAACTCGGCTCGAAGCACGTGACATCCCCAAAACCTACCTCGTCGACCTGCAGAGTAGTCACAAGGGCATTTTGTCGGTTCGTATTTGGTGTGGTGATGGTGGTAGTTGTGGTGGTGGTAGTGGTGGTGGTGGTGGTGGTGGTGGTG
>JAPYYT010001247.1:0-29620 GCA_030522565.1 Ceratosolen corneri
AAACAATTTATTAAACTGAAAATACTAATCAAAGTATTCAATTTACGCCTAAGTATTGTGATTGCGCGGAATACATAAAACTAAACAAAGACTACATTACATTTTTCTGTATATACGACTGCGACAACATCATTATTTCAATATATTTTCAATAAAGACAGTTTTACAGTATTACATACGCCGCATTCGTCTTCGCTTCTTTCTACCCCTTTAGTCCTCCCCTTCCATTATCTGCCTCTCTCTCACACTACCTTGGGGAGAGTACGCATTCGGGTTAGTTCCCGAAGAATTTGCTTTAGTGAATTTGCTTTAGTGAATTTGCAAATTATTATAACAAAATTAACAATATATAAATATATATATATATATTTATTCGAGTTAAATTTTAATTATTGTATAAATTTGTAAGCATCAATCGATATATAAACAATTATACGCTTAGTTTTATGAAAAAATTCATATTTTTTATTACCCAAGTTTTCCAATTAAATCTAAAATTCCAAAAATTACGTTTACAATTATTAATGTGCTTATATTGATACAAGAATAATAAATATATATATTTATATATTTGCTTATTGACTAAAATTATTTGATGATCCGAAATTTAATTACTTGTTAAACAATTTACAAAAGCATGTAAAGCATTTTTTTCATAGATTGACAAAAACGCATAATAAATATTGTTTATAAATTATTGTACATGAAAATATTGAAGTATGTATTTATATTTCAACAAAAAATTGCTTTTAATTTTTAATAATAATTAATCAATTAATTAAAGAATAAATAAATATATTTAATGTTACATAATATGATTTACTCTTTTAAGATAATATTTAACGGATCGCTCTTAACATTACATATTGCAAGCAATATTTGCAAGCACATTTTCCCAAATAATAGTTATATTAGGTTCAACTAATAGTCCTAACTGATATTGTTGTATCTCATTATTTTTCAAAAATAAAAATTTTGATGCTTTCTTTAAACAATAAAAATATAGTTAACATATAATTATTCGACATATATCTTTAAAAAGCCACATTTAAATAATATAATTTATTACATTTAAAAGATATTATGAAAAGAATGAAAACAATTTAACAAACACTTGCTTATAACGTTTCAAATTTATTTATGCGTCGAAAACAAAACTGTTGTCTTCTTTATAGCAAAGATTCTAAAGACTGTAAATTTGATTTTTCAGATTTAAGATATTTTGAAAAAATGCTGTTTGTGTGTGCGTGTGTGCTTACATATGTGCTATTGATACCGTTTTTACATGTAGTAGACCAAATTGACTATGCATGAATATAATATGAATAGCTTATAAATATATAATATTAAATTTCAGTGGCTATTATGCGGAATGTTAATCGCAAAAATTGCGTTATAAAATAATTACAAAATACCGCCTTTTATTACTTATGCTGATAAAAAATATATATACAATTTTCGTTCAATTTTTGTTGTTAATGTTTTCCATGGAGTTCCAGAAATTCAATATTTTATTTCTCTATAATATGTCAATAATGATATTTTGCCTCTTCTACCTCAATCAATTAAATTTCCTCTGTACACCTAACCAATAATTATAGTCGGGAATTTCTTTCTTCCCCTACATTTTTAGGTTATGAACTACTAGAAAAAGTAAGTGGCTAACAACATTCTCCCTATCCATCCAATACTACTTCAATTGCTAAAACTATAAAATCCGTTTAAAATGTTTTTTTAATTGATTAGATGGCTGATAAGGTCCCGCTTACTAACAATTCACTTCTATTTATTTGGCATTATTCATTATATTGTGCTAAATAATACAATGATAAATTGTTTTACAATAAAGAACGGCTAAATATTTTTCGATATATTCCTTTAAGCACTTTAATTATCTCATCCATGTATATGACAACGCTATAAATTATAAATTATAAATTCAAAATAAAAAAGAACACGTCGTCAGAAATTTTTTTAATATTTGGCTTATATTAATTTTATTTAGTTGATATATAGAAACACACAAAATATTATAAATAAAAATATTGTGTGTGTGTGTGCGTGTTTTTTTTAATTTATATATATATATATATATATTGAATAATTCAGTTTTTGAAATTTGATAAATGTTTGAGGTTATCTTATATTTTTTTTTGAAATTTTCAGTGCCTATCGAGATTCTTTTTAAACTTTTTTAAGAAACTAAAAAATATATCATAAAGATTTACCATGTTAAAAGATCATGACTCGTCAATTCAGTATATTTTATAAATATTCGACCTATTCGATTTCATTTACCGAATAGAGCATAAAAATTATAGTTTACGAATCTAAAAAAAATTGATCAAATTTTTATAAATTACATCAGTTTGACTGATGTCGTGACTAATGTAACTTATTTGGTTCATTATATTGTATAGAAAATACATAAAGTGATAAATTGTGTTAAAAAATTAATTTTTTAAGTAGAAGTAAAAAATTCTGAAGCCGTTCGTATCTGAGATTGCCACGTTATAAAATTGTAGGAAAATATCATTTAAATCTATGAATTTTACAGCCTACTAATACTTTTAAACGGATTATTAAAAACCGAAGTACTCTGAAAAAACGGTTCTACTTTTTATAAGCCTTATAAATTTAAATGCAAATAAATGTCAATGTAAATTAAGATAAAATGTAATTAATGAAATGATGAAATAATGAAAAATTAATTTAACTATTAATCCTTGCAAATAAATCGAAAGTAAGTATTCGGATACTGTAATATACAATCGAAAGTGATCAAAATAATTAGTGAAAAAAAATTTTCTTTTATATGAAATATGATCAACAATTCTTCCTATAATTTCATATATAAAATTTTTCAAATTAAATAAAAAAATGTAATAAAGAGTGAACAACAAACAAAATTATGTTAAAATATATTGTAATTATAAAGATACTTTTCTTTTTATAATACACCTAATTAATTATGATTTCAATCATCGCTCGATTAAAAGTACATTTTAGTATGAATAAAACGTCAATTTTACATTTATTGATTAAATATCGTTTCATTAGTAATAACTATAATTACAAAAACCTAAATAAAAATGTGGTTATTTGATCGGTTTAAAAAGTTATCTATTTCTTTTTATGAAATTTTTTCTTGCTGCAGTATAGAAAAACTTTAATGTAAAAATATTTTGTAGTTTACTATCCTAATAAAACTAGATTTATTCGAACTTTATAAATTTTACGCATTGAGCTCCAAGAGGACGTAACATTCTCTATGGTAAATTTTACGAAAACAATAAAATTACTAATTGCCAATTTAAAATAGAACAGAATGAAATGAAACCACATCTTTGCTTTTAATTAGTACACAAATCTATACATTTTATCTATAAAATAAATATGAAATAAATTTTATATATTCAGTAAATTTATACAAAAATTTCTAAGAGGAAAATCGTCATTTATCTAAGATAAGTATTTATATTTTATATAACGATACTGATCGTTTGAGTACGAATTGCGAATCGAAAAGCGAATGCTTTATCCACGACATTTCAAAAAACTTGATTAAAGACCTTGTCGAGCATGCGCATACCATAAAAAAATCTAATCTACTCGGAAAAACGTGATACACTTCAATGTTTGAACATATAATGTCGCGAAATTATTGGAATACTATTTATTTTATTACTCCATTGAACCATTACTATATGAGTTGTGTATTACGCCACACCATAAAATACTCAATTAATACGAAATTGTCGTAGTGTTAACTTTATCTTTTTACATACGTACATCGATTCGGCATAACCTCTAATGTTTTTAGTCTAATTTAACGTTTTGGTTAGTGAATTAAATTTAATCAGAGGCTACATTTCTCTACACAATATTTTTATTATAAGTTATTCTTATTTATATATATATTATTATTATTTTATTATATTTTATTATAAGTAATCTTTTTACTCCCAAGTTATTTTTTAATAATGTTATAAGCAAGCAAATGAACGAAATCATTGAAATCTGTATCGCAAGCTATATGTATACTTAAATTTTGTCGTAATAAGTTTGAAAATAATAAAAGGGCCGTCAGTCATATAAAACATATCGAAATTAGAAGCAAAATAATCAGTTTTCTTTAGCCGGTTACACAATATTATAATGGCCGACAATTTTTGAGACCGCTGGAATTCTATAAAGATATACTTATATATTAACGACTGCCCATACTAATCTAATCGTATTTTCTTCAAATACAATTGTCAATTTAATGCATATTAACAAAAACAATTGAAAATATTTGTGCACATAGTCAAATATTGTGTCAAATTTTCGACGTTTTAACCAGTGCAGAGCCAAATGAATTTTCAAAATTATAAATACCCCAATAACAAAATACTCAATATACATTTTTAACCGACAGCTCTCATTAATTAACCGGGACGATTGCTTTAGAGCAATAATGAGCCTTTCATAAGATTTCACGACGAAACGATAATTCTAACGATAATAATTCAACGATTGTTACTTCTACTTTTTTTACCTTATTTAAGTAGAATCGTGCGAAAAGAGATAAAAATCAATGAAGATGCTAGCAAATCCACAGTTGACTACTGACTGACGTTTGAGGGACACGGAAGGTCACTAAGGCCGGTGGTCGTACGCGCAAACCAAAATCAAGGACGCGAGCAGTGGTGCCATCACTATGTCCTCATAATTAATATTAACGCGACCGTATCACGTGTTTTATAACCTTAAAAACGTATGATAAGGCAGAGTAGTTCAAATAAAAGAGGCTGTAAAATGAAAGTACAGTTTGGGAAACAAATTATCGGATTTCTGAAAGACCTCGATTCATCGTTATTTATAAATGCGTTACTTTGAAAACATTTTTTTTTTCAAAATTTTAACATTTTTTTATAGTCGGTTTCTATTGGCCATTCAATATGCATTTTTAAAACTATTCCTTTGACGTGCGAATGAAAAAAAAAAGATTCAACGGTTGATTTAAACTCTAAAAATATATAGAACACAATTGTTCAGTTATTTAAATGATGAAGTTTTTGGGTTTTTAAAATATTTTGGTTTAATTTGTTATTATTGCTAATAGAAAATGTAAATATTGATCTTTAATTGACGATACCATTTGAAGTATTAAATATAAATAATTAGATTAGCAATATGATAACAAGCTAAAATGTAAAATTTCTCGATATTTATTCAGATGTTATTTATTTGAAATTAGATATAACTTGAAATTAAACTAAAAATTCATTCTACAATACAATGTCATTGAATGTCTCGCGTTAAAAACTAAAAAGCGGTTAAAATGTTTAAGATTTAAAATCATATGACTATAGAGAGTGGTATACCAGTTTATATTTAAAAATAAATAAATAATAATAATAATCATAAAACGTATGTGTAATTAAATTATGTTAGACTGTCTTAATTACAATAAGCAAATAAGTGAAAACACAATTTTATTTATGTTTTATTATAAAACTAAATTATAACTAATTTATAATGTTTTTATAATGTTTATAAATTAAATATGATTTAATAAGAGAATCAACAAGTAAATATACGCTATAATAGAACGGATTTATATGTGGTTTTGTATTTAATGTATTGATCTAATTTATTATATCAATTTTTTACATTATTTTACTCAGGATTCATAGATTTAATATTCAAGCAAGAAACATTAATATTTTATAAAAGATTATATAGGAATATCATTAACATATTTATGAGTTAAAATATAATACGATTATCCTACAATTTACCAGACGATATTATAAAGTTTAATCGAAATATAACATATTTGAAGTAACAGTAACAGTAAATTAATATTCAATTATTCCGCGTTATCGAATTATACAAAATATTAATATAATATTGCATGCAAACTTCTATTGATATATATTATTGCACCAAATATATAGATTATCTAATAATAAATAGCAACAGTAATTAAAAATAACTTATTTTTAAAAGAAATAGATATTTAAATAATTTGAATAGATTGATTTAAATAAACTTTAATAATATTAAAAATATAGCAACTACTGTGATTATAACACCTTGTAATTATATGAAAAATTTCTTTTTTTTAATCAATATTATGCACTTATTGAACTGTAAAATTTTAATAATATTGACACATATGCGATAACTTATATACATATTTATATATTTAAAATAGTAAATTTACAATTAAAAGAAAAGAGATAGTAAAATTTCACATGATAATATATTTCATAAGTAATTATGCTGATAAAATAAATTTTATTTATGCTCTAATCGTATTGTAGAGAATTTTGGATTAGATACATTGTAATCATTAAATAACTTAAAATTTTTATTCGAAATTTTATTAAAGAAGATGTAACAAGAAATTAAGTATCCATTCAGTTCTGACAAATGAAAAAGTTTTAAAAAAAATTAATTTATATTTAATTTAAATAATATCATTGAATGCATTCAAGAAATAAATTAATTTAATTTTTATGTTTTTGCTTGATTGTCCATTGCGTACTTTTGGGTGGACCGGAAAATCTATATCCAAATATTATTTAATATATGCATTGAAGTAAATTTAGATTTCCAAAATAAACTTCTTATGCATAAGATTTAGAGGTATATTTTTAAGAATAAATAGTTATTATATTAATTTGATAACTTCTAAATGTTTAGAAAAACTTTGGTATTTTTATTTTATACATTTTTTTGTACATTTATATACAAATTTTGTTAATATCATAATTAAAATTGTAATTATTAAAAATACTTTTTCTCATCGATACTTTAAGATTACACTAATGTATTAACTAAGGTATGATAATTCACATTAATATACAATAATATACACTTATTTATAGGATTAGATGGTGAATTTATTTTTATTATATTTTATTTACATAGTACCTAATTATATTTACATGCATATTATAGAGCGAAAATATTTACATGCATTGGATATCGGGACGAGTTCGACTGGAATTAAATAGCAAATATACGGCACCTTTGTTCAAAATTACAAATTAAAAAATTCTAAATACTCAAATGTTTAAAGTAATTGAACTCTTGGTCAAAACTACTCCCATACACCGCACATCTTCACTAGTTAAAATTAAATATTTCATTACTGCATGGCATATTCACTATCTGAGACATGATTGCTGTGACAGCGAAACGGTTCTCAACTTTAAAAATATGAAGGAGTCGTCGTATTCTTAAACAAGAAAACTGGTCAGACTACTATCGACATACGGGCGAACCTTCACTCAACTAACTCGGAAAATTAAGTCGCTTATTTTCGACTCCATTCCAGTCTTAACATAAGCAAAATAATTACTTTGCTATTATTTGTCACTATTAGGCGCTTTTGTCCACGACTCTTGACGTTTATACCTTCTCTCTCTCGACATGATTTATCTTTGCAGATTATAAAATATCTAAATAAAAAATTGCGATAGCATATAGTACAACAAATTGTTTGCTTGTGTGATAAAGCTTGTGTATGGCGAAAATTATTATCAGTGAAGCAAAACTTTGCAGTATTTAAGTATAATATAAGTATAACTGGCATAATCGATCATGAGTGAGGAAACTTCAAATAAAGTTATTAATTTTGGTGCCGGTCCCGGAAAGCTTCCATTGAAGGTAAAAAAAATTAATAATACTTCAGAACTTCGTAAGTAAATGTATTTTAGAAAGAAGTATTATTATAAGGAAGAAAAGTCCCAAATTTCTAAAAATGTAATTATTAACTTAAAGTACTGTAACAGGAAAATTAATTTTTTATACTAAAAAACAATTAAACAATAAAATGAAATAATAAATTTCTCAAACATATACATATATATATATATATACTTTTTATAGATTTAAAATTGTATTTATTTGATTGTTTATAAATTATATGAACAACGACCATTCAAAGTTGTCAGTATATTCTTCGACATTCACAAAAGCTCATTTATAAAATTAAATTCATTAAAATATAAAATTTTGTGTATTTAAGTAAAACCCTAATATTTATTATTTTGACATACGGATCTTTAATTTATGATACATAAGACAAATTTGATAATATCTGTTACATTTTATAGTAGATTTTCATTTAACTTTTATATATTTAAAACTATAATATATAATGAAAATTCTATAAAAATACTACTATAATAACTTTCTTCGTGTAAATAGTTTTTTTACTTATAGGTGCTAAAAGATGTTCAAAATGAGTTACTATCTTACGGAAATGCCAAAATCAGTATTTTGGAAATGAGTCATCGATCTACGGATTTCAAAAATATAGTTGAAAGTGCACAAAAAAGACTTATTGACATACTGTAAGTAGCCTACTATTTATTTTTATGATAAATATATATATATTCCGGACATTAAATCATATTGTTATTATACACAAAAGATAATTTTAAATAAAATAATTCCTTTTTAATTAGAAAAATATTTACTATTTTAATTTACCGTGAAATAAAATACACTTACATATACAATAATTTTTAGTGTGAACTATATATAAATAAAATAATTCACAAATACTTCCATTTATAAATATTCAATAAAGGGTGTGTATATACATTTAATGTTGCAAAAGATTTATATTTATATATTACTAAATTTTTAAAATAATTACCAATAATATTAAATAGTAGGTTAATACCATTAAATAAACAATTCGATATTCGTTTATCAAGCATTGATTTTTAAATATAAATTAATTAATTAGTAAGATTAAAAAATTATATATATTTTTATATATTTGTATAGATTGTTAAATGACTATAAAATGAAAAATCTAAATTATGTAAATTTATTTGAAAACATCTTGCGTATAATTAAAAAATGTATGATTTCAAAGATAATCGAGGAATCATAAATAATAAATCTTATTTAAATTTAATATATATCTTTTAAAAATATATATATAATAATTCGATAAACAGAAACTAAAAACCGTTATTTTTATAAAAATTAAGAACATTATCTTTGTTTATATTCACTATAATCTTATAAATAATTAAAATTAATAACATGTAATTTCTATATCAACTGAACCATCATAGAAATGAAGAATATTTCTTAAATAAAATAACCATACATTTACAATTTACTATTAAATAATAAGTAAAGTTTTAATTATAATAATTTACTATAATCTGATAAACAAAAATAATAATTGTTGTAATAAATTAATATTATATTAAAAATAAAATAAAAATAGTTTGAATTGTTTTTTTCGAAATAAACTATTTTATACCAAATAATTAATAAAATAGAATTTTGTTAATTTAAATATTGATGAACTGTTATAATGCATAAATTAATATTTTGAAGATATAAAATTTTAATAATAGTCAGTATCATAGATTTATTTAATAATAATAATTATGGGAAAAACTCGTTATAGTATGTACACAAAATTTAAAAAATCTTCAATTAATCATAAATATTATAAATATAAATATTATTTAATTATTCTAATCTTGTTTATTTAAATTTTCATTTATTAAGCATAAATTTTTTTTAGTATAAATATAATTGTATTTAATATAATTGACGAAAAAAGTATTTGTAAATAAAAATCTTAAAATAAAATAACTTAAAAAATTTAATCAATTTAATTTAAACAGTTTATACTTTTATTATTATTTTTAAATAATTATGCAACAAATAATGTAAAATCTCATTGAATTAAAAGTTATTGAAAGATGAAAATTTTTCGTAATTAAAATATATATATTTACTATTTTTAAACATTTTATAATAAAATTAATGAATTTAATTGTACAATATATAATTTCATGTATGATAAGTAACAGTCTTTGTATCATATGAAAAACAATAAATAAATGTCAGTAACTATTAATTATAATATATCCATTGTATTACATACAATATACAATATATTATATATCCATAGAATATGTTATAATATTATAAAAGCAATTTTTATACTTTATAAAAAAAATTTATATACTTGAAATTATTATTGTTATTTATTATGTTCTAATATTTTACTATTATACATTTATATTTTTTATGACAATTAAATATTTTTATTTCAATTTCTAATTTATAGTAATATTCCTGAAAACTACAAAGTAATGTTTCTGCAAGGTGGTGGAACTGGACTTTTTGCAGCAATTCCTCTTAATATGATGAAAACTGGAAGTGCAGATTACATTGTCACTGGTTGGTTAAAATCAATTAATAATTCATAATTATTCTAAAACATTCAAAAATCTTTTTCAATATCCTGATTTAATATTAATTAGGTACATGGTCGGCAAAAGCAGCAAAAGAAGCTTCTAAGTATGGAAAAGTAAATTTTGTAACACCGTTGATTACGACACATACTGAAATTCCTGATAAATCATGTTGGAACTTTCATCCAAATGCATCTTATGTTTATTATTGTGACAATGAAACAATTCATGGTAAGATATTGTTATTTAACTATAAATTTGAAAATATAATTACCAATCATAACAGTATAATTTATAATAATTAATATTTTAATTATATATATATATATATATAATTATAATTATATTACATAGCTATTATAAATAAGAATTACTTTTAGGTATTGAGTTTCCCGATATTCCAGAAACAAAAGGAATCCCTTTAGTAGTTGATATGTCATCAAATTTTCTTTCTAAACCTATAAATATTTCTAAAGTAAGTTATAAGTAGTCATGTATATTTATATTTCGTAAATTTAATTTTCTTTATTTCATAATAATAAATGAGAAATTTTATAATAATGAAATTTATATTTTTAGTTTGCTTTAATATTTGCTGGAGCACAAAAAAATGTAGGACCAGCTGGTATTACTATAGTTATTGTTCGGAAAGATTTTATTGGAATTGCAATGCCTATATGTCCATCCATCTTTGATTTTGCTGTAGTGTCAGCAGAAAATTCTATTCATAATACACCACCAGTTTTCCAGTAAGTTGGTAGAAATTTGAACAATAACAAATAATTAATAAATAATGAATGATTATTAAGTGAAATACAATTAATATATCATTTCATTTTAGAATTTATTTTGTTGAAAAAGTTTTTGAATGGATTCAGATGAATGGAGGAGTAGAAAATATGAATAGACTTGCTTATAAAAAAAGTAAGCTTATTTATGATATAATAGAACAATCACAAGGCTTCTATATTTGTCCTATTAAAGAAAATTGTCGAAGCAGAATGAATATACCTTTCAGAATAAAAAATAATGAAGAATTAGAAAATAAATTTATTGCTGGAGCTGTTGCTCTTAATATGCTGCAATTGAAAGGACATCGTAGTGTTGGTGGTATTCGAGCCTCACTTTATAATGCTGTAACAGTTGAAGAAGTAATGGTTCTAGCTAATTATATGAATAAATTTTATAAACAAAACAATTAGTTGAGAAATGATACTTATAAAATTTACTCTTCTTTTTATTCAATTTTTATACAAAAATTTCAAATATGAATTATTTGGTAAAAATTCTTTATTTTTTATTTGTATTCCCTATATATAAAATTCTGATTTGCCTATAAACCTGCCTATTATTATCATATTTTTATCAATTTTAACCTTCTTTAAAGAAAGGTAACGAAATATAGCTTTGAATAATTTTTCCAATTTGCAATGAGTGCCTACAATTACCAATTATTTGTTTTATAATATTATAAAATAATTATGCTGCAATTACTTGTTAATAAATATATATAATGCTCGTGTCAATTATGAATCAATGATTCATTAATTTTGAATGTTCTAAATTATTATATCAATTATAAAAATTAAAATTATAATTAATAATTATAATATAGACATCAAAGTCGTAATTAGTAATAATAATTAAATAATTATACATTTAACTTTTTATCTATAATATGAAATAATATAATATAAAAATTTTATCTATAATAGTACCTAAATTCAATATACAAAATTTAATATCTCAATATATATATCAATTAAATATATCAATATATATAACAGCAACCTGTATATACGCTTATAAAAGTTTCTAAAATTTACTGAAATTATTTATAATTTCATAACAATTCAATTAGTTACTAATATTAGATTTAAATTACTCAACTTACATTCCCAATAAATATTCATCAAAATATTAAAACATATTACATTTCAAGATTTATATATTTTACTCTGATAAATATTTTGAATGGGTCAATTAATGCAGAATTATAATATTCTCAAATTACTTCTGTAAAATTTAGTACAAATTTTATAAATAATCAAAATAAATAGAAATTTTGGATAGTTTTTTTAATATTATATGAATCTTTCTTAATAAAATAGTCACTTAATTAAATATTTACCATTCTTAATGTATATCCAACTCATATAACTTTGCTCTCTAATTATATAGTTTCTTGCCATATTTGACTAATTTTACTTCATCACAACTATTTGCAAACAAATATAATTTGTAAATTCTACTAATTATATATCATGATCTATCGCTTTATCATCTTATGTCATCTATATCACATAGTTTCTGTTCAATTTGATTTATTTTATCAAAAATTATATTTGCATTTTTTGCTATTTTGTGCAATAAAATAGATATTATTACAAGAGAATAATCAGAAACATGTAATAATATAGGCAACATCCAATACTACAGTATTAAATTTTTTAAAATAATGTGAATTCAATATAAAATAACAAGAGGATATTAAATTATATAAATTATATGATAATATTATTAACTTTTAAAAATATTTTACTCATTCTGTAAGTTTGTTCGTCGTAGAGTGTCTTTGTTGGCTATGTTTGATAACTGAAAACCTAAGCATCTTATTATTAATCCGATATATTCACTTAGTATTACTTTATTATCATAACACATTTTATTGTACATTTAAAAATTGAACTTAAAAGAATCTTTATTTATTATAAATTTATAGTCGTATTGTTTAGATTTTAATTAAAAATTCGAAATTAAAAATAAAATCGATAATTCGAAAACAAAAGTCATTTAAAATTTTAGAATAAAATATTACGAGAAAAAAACATGCAATTCAGCAGCTCAATTTAATATTAAAAGTAGATGGAATTTACGTATAGTAAACATAGTAGATCACATTGAAAATGGGCTTTTTTTTATTATACAAATATATTAAGAGCACAAAAAGGATCTATACGGAATACGTATTGAAATGTTTCATACTTTTGTTTACATCCGCACTCGAAAAAATGTATTGAAATTATTTTAATGAAAAATTCACCAAATATCCGCACATCTTCGAAATATTAAAAAAGTTCAATTATTCGTAATTTTATTGTTAATAGAAGTTAAAAATGGATGAAAATTCACGTATTACGTATTTGCCTTTGGTTGGGAAGAATTCCGCTGACTTTCAATATCTAAATACTTCATATTTAAATGTAAAAATACCTTTTTTAGGGACAAAGACCAAGTTCTGATATTCTAAAGAATTACTAAGCATGCGTAGAAAAGTTAACCTCCTAATGGAAGTGAGCAATAACTATTCGATTAATTAATAAATTTATTATTTAGAAATGATTAGCATGTGTGTGCATATTATTATTTAATATCGCCGAATCGTTTATTATAGTAGTATATGTGAAATATATGTTCGGTATTTAGTTTTTATTGAGACATTATTTTTATTCAATATTTATTCAATATCCAAATTTGTTTTCTAAAATATTTCCGAAAAAATTATCGGCAGTTTTTTGGGGGTGTGACGGGATAAAATTATAGGAATTTGATGTGTTTAATTTTACAATTCCGGCGTAAATTTAAGATAGAGCAGGAAACTGTTTAAACGAAATAAAAAATTGTTTATATTTGCAAAATGGTGATTTATGGTGTTTATATAGTTTCTAAGTCGGGTGGTTTGATTTTCAATCATGATCATAATGTTCCGAAAATTGAAGTGGAAAAAGTTTTCAATCATCCACTTGATATTAAATTAATTTATGAAAATAAAAAAATAGTTGTATCATTTGGTCAAAGGGATGGAATAAATGGTACGTCATTAAACACATATTAGTTAATAAGATCATAATATACAACATAATATTTAATAAAATCTTTTTCAATTTTCACTAAATTATAGTGGGACACGTATTAGCGGCTGTTAATGGTCAGCCAGTGACTGGAAAGGAACCAGAAGATGGGAGAAATGTTTTGGAAATGCTTGAAAAGCCTGAGAATTTTCCTATAACCTTAAAATTTACTCGATCAAAGATGACTACAAATGAAAAGATTTTCTTAGCCTCGATGTTTTATCCACTTTTTGCTATTGCCAGCCAGCTTAGTCCCGAACCGAGGTGCTCTGGTATCGAAGTACTTGAAGCTGATACTTTTCGATTATATTGTTACCAAACTTTAACTGGTGTGAAATTTATGATTATCTCTGAACCGTCTCAGCCAGGAATGGAAATTTTATCAAAAAAAGTATATGAATTATATGCGGATTATGCTTTAAAGAATCCTTTTTATTCATTAGAAATGCCAATTCGTTGTGAACTTTTTGAAACAAATTTACAAACTCTCTTAGAAACCGTTGAAAAATCTGGTATAAGTAATGTTTAATTTAAATATAATATAACTGTAGTAATAACTAATTGTAAATAGTATAAATTAACAATAATATGTCGGTATTGTAATTTAAAAAGTTGTACATAAATTGTATATAAATTCATATTTGTGCATTAAAGTACGTGATGCAATTTATGATTTAGTTATAAAATAGATTTAAATTCTTTTTATTTACAAAATAAGACCAAATATATGTTTTTATAAAGTATATCGCTACATCATTGTACTTGTCTTTGTATTACCATTAATTATTATGATTAAAAAATCAACTGGCTCTATGGCACTACGTTCCAAGCTTTTTTACCATCACGACTTTCAATCTAAAATAATTTTAATTATTAATTAGAGGATTAATAAAAATATTTTTAACTTCTCATCAATAAACTAGTAGGTTTATTACCTTTTTTATTAGTGGATCGATACAAGCCATACGTATAGAAGCAGCAGTTGCCGGTGAATCTAATCTAAAATGTCCATGAATATTTATTTCAGCTCGAGATGCCTTAATAGCTTCTTTGATTGCGAAAAAAATGGAAGATGCTAAAAATAATGGCGGTTCTCCTACGGCCTAAACATGAATTTTTCTCATCGATTTATGTTAAAAGAAAGTAGCAAAAGTATTTGCTTTACCTTTGATGAATATATTGCTTTCGGATTAGAAGCTCCCTTCAACAGGGAAACATTAAACTCTAAAGGAATATCTGTGAAACCTGGTATCTTATAAGTCCCAGGACCACGGGTAAAGAGAACTCCCGTCGGAGAATACATCATTTCTTCCATAGTAAATAATCCATAGCCTTGAATGAATCCACCTTCCACTTGACCAATGTCTATAGCTGGATTTAAACTTTCCCCCAAATCCATAACAATATCAGTTCGTAAAACCTTCAAAGTACAGTATGTGCGTATAATATGAATCGCATAAGCTTACGTGCCAATTAGCAATAAATGAGAAAGTTATTATGATGTAATAATACCTGATGATCTCCAGTAAGGCAATCGATTTCAACCACAGCACAAGCAGCACCATATGTAAAATAGTTAAATGCTCGTCCCGTATTTGTGGTCATATTATAGCCAATTTCCGGAGTTCTGTAAAATCCAGTTGCCGACAAACTAACTCTATCCATATAAGCTTTATTTATCCATTTTTCCCACGTTCCATTTGGATCAGAATCTATGATATATTGAATACGGCTCATGATTTCGTTACACGCATTCTATAAATTGATACCAATTAATTGCAGTACAAAATAAATAATGTTCATTGTTTAAGAGATTGTTTATTACCATAATGGCCATTCCATTCATATCTGAGCTTGCACTAGCTGCTGTCGCTGAGGTATTCGGAACTTTATCTACAGCTGTTTCGGACACGTGGATTTTTTCTGGATTTACCTTTAAAGTTCGACTAGCTATCTGCACAAATTTCAAAACATTAAATAATATTATTTATTTTTTAAAATAATTTTATTTTTAAATTATATCAATCGACACTATAATCTCTTGGCAACCTGAATCATTTTTGTGTGCAGCCCTTGACCCATTTCAACACCCCCGTGACTTAAAAGTACAGAGCCGTCGGTGTATATGTGGACAAGTGCCGCACCTTGATTTAAAAAGAGTTCAGTAAAAGAAATACCGAACTTCGTGGGTACAGTAGCAAATCCTCTTTTTCTGAATCTGTGCTCTCTAAAGCAACGAATAATTGCTAATCAATCAACACATAGGCACTATAATCATCTACTATTAAAATATGATTTAAAAATTACCTATTGAACTCCTCCACCTCTTCCAATCGTTCTTTATGGTTTGCTAAAGCAAGACATTCGATCCAGCATTGCCTCAGTGTACAGTTTTCAAGCTCTTGCCGGTAATGCGTTATATCCCCTTCTTTGTATAAATTCATTTCGGCAATCTGTATTAAACATCAAACATTTATTTTATATTTAATTAAAAGTTCATAAGATGCTAGTGTACTTGTATGGCGTCGCCTCCGAGATGGTCTGCAATATGGCGAATAATATGTTCAGCAGCGAACATTGCCTGAGGTCCACCAAAGCCACGAAAAGCGGTATTAGATGGTAAATTAGTCTTACACAAGTATCCATAAACTTTAACAGCTGGTATTTTGTAAGAATTTTCGAAGTGAAATATGGCACGTTCTAAAACCTTTTTATAAAATAACATTATCCAATAGGCGTTGAAGTATATCAAAGTGATTTCAACTGATCTTATTTATGCTTACACAGGCCGAATAATCTAATGAATATCCAACATTAATGTAAATATGAATTTCTATGGCATTTATTAATCCATCGTTAGTAAATCCGACTTTATATTTATGCAGAAATGGATGTCTTCCCCCACTTATCATCATATCTTCATCTCGA
Organism: Ceratosolen corneri; assembly: GCA_030522565.1. Lineage (NCBI taxonomy): Eukaryota > Metazoa > Arthropoda > Insecta > Hymenoptera > Agaonidae > Ceratosolen > Ceratosolen corneri. The sequence continues at coordinate 17,015 of JAPYYT010001247.1, forward strand.
TCTAACATGCATCTCACTGGTTTCCTTAATCTGATCGAAAAAAAAAAAAAATTTAATAAAATAACTTATTATATTATATTAGTAGGTACGTGCACTCGGCGTTATATTACTTGACTTTATTCATAATTCTATTAAGTATGTTTATAGTTTAATGAATAATAAAATCCCTAGGATTAATATTTTTAAACACAAATATCGATTGTAATTGTAGTGAATTAAATTTCTATTCAAGTTTTATTTCAAAGAAAATGGTATTTTAACCTTCTTAAATGAAAATTAAATAAATAATTAAGTAAAAGATACAAAAGTAAACAAGGAACGTTTTGTTATATCATAAAAATAAATTTTATTCTTAGATATAACACTCATTTTTATATATGTAGTTTATATATGTCATTTATATATATATATATATATATATATATATATAATAGTATATATATATAATAGTATAATAATGAAATATTCAATGACAATTATCATTAATTGAAATAATTAAATAATATGTTTCAACAAATTATTTTTCCATTGCTATTTTTACTGCAACTATTAGGTTATAACATTGCCAACATCTTGTATCGTTTCACCATAAAATTATGAAAAAAGTACTAAAATATGTGCTTTATAAGATTGACAGGAGAATAACATGTCACCTGGAAGCTGCAAATGCGACAGGTAAAGCAACAAGCTTGAATTGAGATTCTTTCCCACCGAAACCACCACCTATCCTTTTGACACGAACGTTAATCCTATTAATGTGTATGCCAAGAACGTGTGCAACAAGCTTCTGAACCTGGGAAGGATGCTGCGACGAACAGAATATTTCCATTTCATTGTCTTCGCGTGGAATTGCGAGCGACGAGTGTGTCTCCAAGTAAAAATGCTCTTGACCGCCAATTCTCACCTCACCTTCCAATAAATGATGAGAATTTGCAAATGCCTTCTCAACATCTCCAACTATAATTTTCTTATTACACTCGAAGAAGGAATTGGCTTTTATTGCATCCTAAAAATAAAAACTTTCCATCAATGCACTGAAAATTACGGTTAAACGCCAATTTTCACTTCTCACACCTCAATGGATATTATAATTGGCTCGAGATCTTCGTACTCTACTTTCACCATTTTTGCTGCTTTTTGAGCAGTTAATTGATCATTTGCCACAATCGCTCCAATTATCTGCCCTTGGCTCGTTACCTATTCGAAACGTAAACGAAGTTGCTTAATGTTATTTTTACACGGATACTTGTGTGTGTATCTGTAATAATGCACAAGGCTTATATACGATTGCCTATGATCATTGTAGCTGTACACGTTTAACACTACGAATAATTCCTAGACGCATATCGAAGCAATAAGGTGCAATTAAAAATGTTTATAATAGCTTTATATACTATTTTGATTAATTATTCGCGCGAGAGGAGGATTAGAATCTATCGTTTCTTTATCATTCTCCATTATTCATTCGTTGTTATTTACTTTACTGATTCCTTAAATCTCAAGTAATATCTTTCTTTACCATTGAAATTAAATTACAATTGCACAGGGTATGATTATACTTTATTAATTATTTCTGATCTTAATGTACCCGTTCGGAAACGAAGACTTCTTCGTCAAAAACAATTGGACCAACAAATCTTCTTTCCTTTGGTATGTCATTGGCATCATAAAAAGCTACAACCCCGTCTATGACAAGAGCTTCGGTTGGATCGATTTTAACGAGTCTTGCGTGGGCTCTCGTTGACAGTACAAACGCCATGTACAATTCCCCGACGATTTTTGGTATATCGTCTAAATATGTCGCCTCTCCGGTCGTTTGTTTGAATGCGCTCGAGTGAATGATGGATTTTCCAACCAAGTCCGTTGAATTGTCATTGGAGAGAATCTAAGTATATTAACGACGTTTACGTAGAGTGATGCTTAATTTAATGTCTCGCTTAATGGATATTGGAGTGTAATTACGCTTTGATAGTATTGAGAACTTTTGGGAGGAATGTAGGAGAAGCCTTCCGCCGCAGATTCCAATTCTTTTGGCAACGGCTCTAAATCAATAACATTCTCCCTGAGTTTCTTCGTTATGTGCACAAAACCTTTAAAAAACAAGCTTAACAACAAACATAATATTTATTTGTTTTATCATTGTACTCGTATTGGCAGTCTGTGTTATTTGTCTTCAATACCTTAATGTCAATGCTCGGCGGTATAAAACCATTCCACCTGGAGCATCACCAGTTAGTGGCAGCTCTTCTAAAAGCAAATTTGTTACAAACTCGACCATTTCTTCATTCCATTTCCTAAATACAATAAACGTGTATTAAGAAGTGTATTAAGAGGAAAAACCATTTAACCAATTTCATTAGGCACGAAGTTACGCGCATAGATGAAGTATATTATTGTTGACTATGCATGCATTGACAATAAATTGTTTTTAAATTACTACGAAGTAATGGAACTTTTTTTGTAATATTAATGCGCAATTGAAGGTGTGTAATTTAATGAGAATTTTATTTACCGTCCAATCATATTTTCGCATGTTCTTCTGGCTAAAATAGTAGTTGGTGCCATGCCACCGAAAGCCATTAAACCCTTTTGAATAATATTCGTTCCACTCTCGAAGAAAATACTCATGGCTAAATTAACTATAGCAATGTCATCGTCTCTTCTTTTCGATTGCTTATAGCCGACAAAGTATTGATTCTAAAGGATTTTAATATCAATAAAGTATGAAATTTTGTATTCAATTCGTGATAAGTAATAGTGAATAAAGTGTATTGATTACCGACGATGAAAATGGAATTTCTATTGATACTAATATTTCATCGGCCGCAATAATATTACGCCTATATCCGGTAAAAAATGTATGATCCATTTTAATTTTTCTGTAACCCCTCTCTAAACTGCAAAGATTTAATGTCACGTCCGCAGCCATTAATACTGGATTCATATCGGATATTGGACTTCCTGTCATAATGTTACCCCCAATAGCCTAGTTGAAAGCATTTCTTTTAATTTTCAATCATAGATTAATAATGCTGAATAATTGTCAATTCAACGATAAACTTACAGCAACATTTCTAATTTGTTTGCCAGCAAAGTAGTGTAAAATTTCAACGGTTGCTTTAAATATTCTTGTCCTATATTCTAGAGGGAAAATTTTTCAAATAAACATTTAACGTTAAATATTAAATTATGATCTTTTAATTATTGTACTCTACCGGGTTTCGTTTTGATTTGATATCTGAATATTTCTTCCACTTCGGTTAAAGTTACACTTGCACCAATTTTTATTCCATCATCTAGTTCGGTTATCTCTCGCGTTTCTTTGATTTGCGTAGGTGAAATTATAATTGGATAGGCGAAATTCTTGAATTTCATCTCTATACCTAAATATTATAATGATAAATGAACAATCAGAATGAATTTATATAAAGTTAAATTAGATATCGACACATGAATTATATATTATTTTCAATTTATTATATAATATTAATTAGTATTTTATCTACGGTTGCAAATAAACATAATATAATTAGAAATTCTTACCAATTTCTGTATTTCCTACAACAATTTTAGCATTTGGAAATTCCTTCTTCAATATCAGAAGCTCTTTCAAGCATGTTGGCCTATACCAAGTTATCTCTTTTCCTTTCAAAATTAAATATTCACTATCGAATTTTGCTGATAACTACAATTCAATCATAGTGAATACTTAAAAAGAATAATTTATAAACATAATATGCTCTTCGTGGATATGACATTACCTGTAATTTTGGAGGAAATATTGGTTCTTGAGTAGAATCGTATGGTAAAAATTTTGATTTTTCTGCAGGTTCGGATGTAAACACTTTTTTACAACAAGCGTCTCCCATTGAACAAACTTTCTCATTGCCATTATTAACATTTGTCTCTGCAATCCTTTGAGATTGTTCCCATTCTTCAGTAAAAGTTCTGAAGCCATCAATAATCGGCCTATATCCTGTACATCTACAAAGGTTACCTAGAATAACGTAACAAAATCTTAGATTTCATTTTAATTTCAATCGCTTGTTTTTAATCATTTATTTGAATTATATAATGTATAGTAAATTTAATATAACAATGAAGATAATGATTAGTAGACAATGCCTTATTACTTTAATGTCTAATAAAAGTTTTAAAAAAGAGAACTGAAAACCTGTAGAATAATCTCAGTATCTTCTACATATTATATATATATATATATATATATATATATATATATATATATATATATATATATAATTATTGGCAAGTTTGATTAGTGATAATAACTGTTTCAATTATATTATATTAAAATTACAGATGATAAATTGCTAAATTTCAGATGAAAAAAATTGACTTCAACAAATAAAACTTAAATAGCTTGATAGAATAATAAATAATAGGAATTGAATAAAATAACAATAACATTCTTCAAATAATGCATTTTTAAAAATAATATTACATTTTCAATTGCTTGTATTCAAATACAAACGTATAAGCAATAAAAACTATTAGAGAAAAATATTTTTTTAAAAAATATACTAAAAAATTGATTACCAAGGTACGATAAGATAAAATGAAGATAAAAAATAAACATTTGGCTATCGTGATATGAAAGTACTTCGTACAGCTATGAGATTACACGCTTAAAATGTACTGATGTCAAAACAATAATAATATGATGGTTTCAAATGAATGCAAACCTTGAAAAGTGACTTCTAAATTATCCATCGTTGGCTTTGGTATACTTCTTAATAGGGCATACATTGACATGACGATACCCGGAGTACAGAAACCACATTGCGAGCCGTGCGATTTAGCCAATCGCTCTTGTATTGGGTGAAGTTTTGTTCTGGTACTGCCAATACCCTCGATGGTAGTGACAGCCAACCCATGGACTGCGCACACCGGCATTAAGCATGCATTTACCGATAGGTGACTAATTGTTATGTCAGGTGGAAATGGCTTTTAAAATCGAGGGCAAGATTCCACATTATGACGTGGAGTTAAAGCAAAAATTATCAAAGCATTGAATCATATTTTATTTACGAATAAGCATTGCTTTTAATTTATTGGGACGACTCGTTATAATAGTGGATTATCCAAATTAGATATATTCCGGTTCATAATATTCGAGTGTCAGAGTATTGAGATCGTTAAGTAATTAATTACATAGTAGATAAAAATTTGAGTTTTATTAATCTAAAATTTGCTAGAGATTTTCTTAAAAAAAAAAGTTTTCATCCACTTTCGGAATTTAACTGCATTAATATAACTTTGATATGACTTCATTATGAAATATTAATTGTAATTCAATACTTAGAATAAATACTTTAAGCATTCTGTAGGAAATTAGAATTTTAAATATTTAGATTCATTGAACTTTTAGGTCGAAAACGTATCTTTGTATCAAATCTACTGGAATACAGAAAAATCAAATCGTATTCTGTAATCATTTTTCATAATATTTACACATTCTACACGTTCAAAAAGAGAAAAAAATTTATTTTATTAAATTCATTACTATTACTATAATTAGTTTTTTCTTCTCATTAACAAAAGGATACATAATTTTATTTGCATCTCGGTCATATTTTGATATCATTACAGTACACGCACCGCATCCTCCTTCTGCGCAACCTAGTTTTGTACCAACTAAATTCACTGTATGAATTTTATTTATTGCATCCTATTAAGGATCATACATTTTCATTAAAATATATGGGTGCATTATTAGAACGATATTCTTTCCTCAAAATAAATTGAATTTACAATTTTTGGAGAAAAAGTCTGTTACTGAATAACATATTATAAATATTTTATCGGCATATAATTACTAAATATAAGCATACATGTCATTGAATGAAAATTTGTTTACGTAATTCATTGTGATAAGTTAAAATAAATGAATTTGAAATTAAAACCTTAGTCTAATCAAATATCTCTAATAATATATTATTATTTTAATTTACAAGACCAATTAGATGAAGATTTTCGTTTAAATAAATTACAATCGACACTTTACACGTGATACTGATTTTCGTACATTGTACATTGTTTTCACTAATAATATTTCATCAAAATAATAAATTGCTTTTAGTAGCGGCAAAATAATTAATATCGATTTAATTAAATAATTTCAATTCTTAGATTTAGCATGCCTAAAGAGAAAAGTGTAAACGAATATTTATACGTATTTTCAATAAATTTAAAAATATACATTCTAGCATTATTAAAATTATAGATTCAATTATTTATTTTTCAGGTTAAAGTAAAGCTACTGATATAAAAATTCAATGTCAATTAATAATTAATTGTTATAGATTGAAACACTTATATTTATAAAATTATAATCGTCTTAAACATACATTAGTTTTGTATGTTTAAAATTTTAATCGATCATCTAGCGATAAGGTAACTGAAACTGAAAAAGGATACACTTGTTTCGTAAATAATAAATTAATGTCCATATTGGGTCAACATTCTTTTCTATTACCTGAAAATATATTCATAGAATAATAATTATTAGCATAAATATAAGTAAAAGAATTAAATAAAAAAAATAATCACAAGAATATTTAACGCCGTCATATATATACATATATATATATATAAATCTCTCAAAATAAAAGCTAAATAATACATTTGGATAATTAAATTTAATACAAAATATTAAAAAAATCTATTTAATTGAAGTAATAATAACAGTATTGCTATTAACAAATATTTCTAATATGGCCAAATAAAGATAGGTTGATATTAAACCGAATTTTTATAGAAAAATGAAATTTTCGACAGTCAAAAATTAATAATAAATTTAAAGATAATTAAAATTTTTTAAAACATGTAGTTCTTGAAACGTATTATTAATGGAAAAGTGATAAAGAACGAAATTATATGTCTATTTAAAACAAAAAATATATATATATATATATATAAATTTTATATCAGCAATCAATATAAATTGAAGACAGTAAAAAGATATTGTACGTTAGTGCGGTGATTATAAAACTGTTTATTAATGGAATTGTAATAATGAAATGTATTTCAACTCGTTTTATGAACCACAAAATTAAAAGAAACAAAACAACAATTTTTATTGATTACTTGAATTATTTCTTTTACCTACATAATTGAATATATTTAATTTATATAAAATATATTGATCAGATGATAATATATTTAACGCTAAAATCCCGATACATCACGTATATATTAATTGAGATACTATAAAAAATAATTCATTTAAAAGATAAATAAACTTTGGCAAAAAATATATTTTTAAATGATCACCTTGAATTTTCTATTTATTAGAATGAGACTAATTTCATGAATTTTACGTATTATAGGTTTCTCATTCGACCAAATAAATACTTTATTTTATTGAACAAAAATTATTATTTATATATTGGATATTTTTATGAATATTTACGCGTTATGTAAGTACTTGTTTTATGAGTATTCAATTTGATGGCTAAACACTTCTATATCTATTCGATCTTCCAAAAAAAAGAAACTAAATAATAAATCGGTCAATAAAAATTAATATAATAATTCTTATTTTAAGTTTTCTGTCACATTGAAAAATTACGTGAATAAATCTGATGTACATTGTTAATATACGTTGGATGTATATTACTTATGTAACATAAGATAATTAGAAAAGCCATTTCTTCCTTTTAAGTGATTATTAATTTTTATGTGGGTATTGAATTAATATTACAAGCTTTTATGATATATGTTATCCTATATGAAATATAGAATATTTAAATACCTCTACACCATTCACATAGAAAACTAGAACATTGCTAGTATTGGACTGATATGATTGCTCATTGTCAATGTAATTCTCTTCAAAACCTCTTCTATCTTCCGAGTCCATGATATTAATTATATATTAATTATATATTTTTGTTTTGTCTTAGTAAGTCGGTTTATTTGACTTTGGAAGCTCTACAAGCATAAAAAGTAATCTTTATAAATTGTTATAATTTTATTTGTTTCACTCTTTAAAAATAATAATAGAAAACGAATATCTTATACATAAAATATCTTATTGGTATTTTAAGTTTAATAAATTATAGATTGTAGAAAAAAATTAAGATATCTTTTACAAACACCAAACTCGATTAATATTTATATAATCATAATAGATTATATTATATATTTTGTTATATATATATTTCATATTCCTAAATTTTTTAAAATCATTGTAAACATAAATAAAATTTTAAAATTTCTCTACAATAAGAAATTATTTTTTTTAATGATTCCGTAAATTCTTTAACTATATAATTAATACTTTCATTGTCATATATTACACTAATTTACGCGATACTTTGTACAATTAATTAATTAATACATTTTATTTTTACTTAATGTGAACAATATTGTTTCTAGATTTTATTTTAAAACGATTAAAAATATTCTTTAACGTGTCATTCATATTATAACAATTTTTAATTATTTGATTAATTCACATCAATAAATTCATACAACCGATATTGAATTTGTATTCCTAATTTTAAAATTATTTTGATACTTTTATGAAAATAGTTTACTAACATTTCTTAAACATTTTGTAAATATATTTTAAAGTATTAATTATTTAGTGAAATTTATTAAATTCAAAATTCAATTTATCGTAATTTACATATAACTTATGCTATCGCACAGTTTTAAAGCTTTTAAAAGTTCTTTATGCCGCAAAATAATTAATGAAAAATAAATACATACATACGATTGAATGAATAAAATCTACCGATTACAAAGCAATATTAATTATATGCAAAATAAAATGATAAATGATAAATTCCTTAAAAAGCTGACATTTCAGGATCACTCATAATACGCCGTGTTTTTCCAATTCTGGAAATAATATTTTAAGACAATTATTACTTTTCTGAATACAGAAAACTAATACTTTGATAAATCCGAGCACATCCTTAAATACATAATACTTAAAGCTTAATATGCTTAAGTTGCGCAACTTCTTATACTTCTAACCATAGACACTTATTGTTCAACACTGGCTATATTATCAAGAGGAGCTGATATCAGTTCGCTTACAAGTGTGTTTAAATTACAAGAGACTATAGAGGGGAGACCATACCGGGAAGGGATAATCATTGATAGGGGGAAGGGGATATACAAACACACACATATGTATATATAAGGCATTATAAGAAGTAGAATGAAAATACAATTTATACGCAGTGCTTAGCAAATCCAATTTACTTATAACAAACAGAAATAAATCAAGAGGCAGCAGCACTAATTAAAGAGAGATAATATATGCAGACGCAATTGCTTGCACATCTTTTGACGCATTATAAGTACATACATCAATATCTGCTATTGCAATGTATTTTCTCTTCTTCTGTTTACAATACAATTAATTTTAGACAAAGTTTAAAAATTAATTTTTCATATTTATGTAAGAACAATTTATGCTGAATATAATTTTATTTAAAAATTGAACAAATCTGTTTTTAATATTAGATGAGAAATAAATTTTAGAATCATTTAGAATCAACAACAAGAATTTATTAAAATTCTTATTGTTAATTAATTATCTAAATAATTATTTAATATAATTTAATTGTATTATTATATGTTGATATTTATTTAAATCTTACTATTATTACTATTAAATGCGAATAAAATATTTTATGAGTAAGAAGAATAAAAGTTTAATTTAAAAATTTATATTTCAAAAGAATAAATATATTATTGCAATATTTATACAGATATACTTATAAATAATAAAATAAAAATCAATAATAATTTATCAAACATTTATCAAACAATGTATTGTTTATCTTTAAAATTTAATGTCGTTCTGTATGTCAAAATGTATAAGTATGTATTTATTATATTACTATATTATCAAATTTACAGTTAGACATACTAATAATATATATACACATGTACTTAATTAAATTCGTGGAAACATATATTATTGTATACGTAAATTTATTATCTAAACCATTTAAAATAAAAAAAAATATATATATATATTAAAATTAAAAGGTTGAATTAATAATTGAATTTATATATATTTCAATGTTTGAAAAACAAATTTATTGACCTTATTTACAAAAATTACTTACATGCCTTAATAATTACATAAAAAAAAAGAATATAAAAAAAAATATATAAATAGAAATTATATAGAAATGATCTAATTATATTGAAATACGTGTATTTATATTCAAATTATGTTCGTACGTATGTACGGATATTGAAATACACACACACACACACACACACACACACACACATATTTAAAAGTTTTAAAAGTTTAAGTTTCAAAATAAATAGCAAAAAAAGAAACGAAAGACTTTTCTTTAATAGATATTTGTTATTATTAGTTTATTATTATTATTATCAGATTAGTTTAGATTGCTTCTTTGCTACTGACGTTTAAATAAATGATATAAGATTTTAAGAAGTATAAATAATATTAAAAGTTTAAGTAAAAGATATAAAATTTTATCCCTATCGAATACCATGTTTCTAGCAACTTTATAAATCATTCGTTTTCTATGTTTACTTGATTTAGTCATACTTTCAACATATTCAACTGCACACTTGTCCCTCCCAAAATTTTCTGTCTAATCACCAATATACTGTTTATCAGTTTTTCACGAACAAATAAAATTTTTGTTTGTTCTCGCACACGTTTCTTAAGCTCTATTCTCAAGAAAACCATCTGTCAAAATTCCTCACCGTTTTACAGCAGATTTTACTGGCTTAAGTTTATGTTCTTCATTTTTATTTTTGTGGTATAAATATTTGTTAGGCGATAAAATTTCTCGATACTATTTGACGTGAAAGTCACCCATATTATTTATAATAGTTCAAGTTGTATTGTTGTAGCTATCCAAGTTTTTTCAATCTAGCTAATATTTTGAAATGAGCAGATATATTTTTTCTTTACAAAGAAACATTATATTTACTATACTTTTTCCATCAACATTTGATAATATTCTTCTAATGCATTGTACTGTTCAAGGAGCAAGATTTTAATGTAGAGACAATTCAATGGTTCAGAGCCATTTATATGATAGAATTTTCAATCGTGACTTTATGTAAATTATTCCATGACAGAGCTTTTAGATTCATACATAATGCCATAAACAATGACAGAAAATTATCTTACGTTCCGTTTAACTCTCAATCGGTACTTCACAATTTTCAACTAAGCTTTTTATGTTTTAAAATTAGTATTTAGTTGACATTGTTGATCTTAAGTTGTGGATACATTTTATAATAGTATGATATTTTTCTCCTGTAATATTTTCTTGCAAATGAAAATTAGTGTTCTAAAATAATGTTGAATTCACCCTTGCAGATATGAACTATATTATAAACAGCATATTTGCTTTTAATAATAATGTTATAACAAAATGCATTTATTTCGAATGGGCATATCATCCATTATAATATAATATTTATGTAAGTGAATTTAAAATTAATTTTAAATTATCCCATATAAAATAGAGAGTTAATTATAAAATTATGCGTATTTATGGTATTAGCGCAAGTATTACTTTTCAATTTACATCGATTGAAATTTTTAGTTTTAATATTTCATTTTTTCAATGAACTTAATTTTATGGAGAATATTGTTAAGGAATAAATTACTTCATAATTAGTATTCGCGATTTCATTCAATTTATTAATTATGAATTGAATTAAATTTGATCAATTTTTATTTTACAATTTGTAATTTACAATGTTTAATAAAGTTAATTTTTTAACGATACAGCGACTAAACGATACAACGATTTTCGTTTTTCAAGGTAAATTTTTACTAATATTAAGAATTGATTTAGAATTACTTTAATTGCTAATTTGCAAAAGAAACTTTCTTCAATTAAAATAAAATTTAGAAAATGATTTTATCCGTTGTTTGAATTTGAAGATAAAGTAATTAAAGATATAAGGAAGAAATATTTTATTCTTTACGAAAGATTAGCTTTATAATTATCAAATTAATTTGTAAAGAAAAAAATTATTTTCTAAAAAATATTCATTCATAAATACTACTTTTATTCTTTGTATTCTGATAAATTTCGCTTTCGCATAATTCTCGTTTAAATTAATAGTTTTACTTTACTTGGATATATTTAAAAAATAATGAAAAAAAAATGTAGACATCCTCGGAAATAGCAATAATAAAAAATTTTAATAACATAGAAAAGAAATATTCCAGAGAATATGGCGAATATTAAGTGTTCTATGGTACAAAACTAGATGATGTAAGAAAGGCATCTGAAAACGAATCAAGAATGTCTGGAATTTCAGTTACTCATCTTGATTACTGCAACTCATCAGAATTACAATTTCCTTGGATAAAAATATATACATATCAAATTTATCTAAAAAATTAGTAAATACAAGTCCAATCTTTTTATGGGCTGCACAAATTAATTCCTGATATTATAATAAATTGATATATATTTGTTCGCGAATCCGGCTCGAAGGATCAATTTGTTCGCGATCCGGCTCGAAGGATCAATTTGTTCGCGATCCGGCTCGGGTAAGAATCGAGGGGAGCGGATCCGCGTGTGTGTGTGTTTTCTCCTCACAAGTGTGTGA
>JAPYYT010001248.1:0-29613 GCA_030522565.1 Ceratosolen corneri
TACGCGCCGATCCGGCGCCCCGACGTGCGGCCGGACGACTGCCGCTTCAAGACCTCCACCGCCTAAGAGGGCGGTAACAATAACGGTCAAAGGGCACCATAGATGTCAACCAATCACCAAAATTTCCCACTCTCATCGATGTGCGAGAAAAGTCCTCCCCCGCAAAGAGCGGAGTGAAAAGTTTAAGTACAGCGGCGCAAGAGCATCGCTTCAGATTCCACTTGGTCTTCAGAATTAAAGTATCGATTCATTGACCTGTAATTTCTCAATACAAAATTGTGATAAGTGAAGGGCTTCTCCGCGATCAGTGCACACAAAGTATAAAGTTCAAGTAAAGTTCAAGGGACGCACTGTGAGGGAAGCAACGAGCACTGGACTATGCTATAAACTCTACGCAACCAAGAAAGACGGCCGCCAATATCAAGTAAAGATAAAACAAGGAAAGGCGCGAGAAGGCACGAGTGGAATTATCCAACGAGTTCGCACTACAACAGCAAGGTAACGCTGTTAATCTAAGGGTCACAACAAGTCTACGCTTGGTAAGATTCAATTTACGTCTGAATATTACTGTAGTGTGGACTACAACGACATACATTTTTATAACTCTTAACATCACTTCAAGCGTCGTGAGAATCAATTTACGCCTGCCTATTGCGTCCGCTTGGAAATAAGCAACTTTTCATTAAACGCACGGAACGACACATATATTTGTAAATTCATTAAAAGATATCGCGGTATTCAACAAGTGTCCGAATATTAAGATAATTCAAGATTTTTAATACAAAATTGTAACAGCATTATAACTATACCACAACGTCTATAGACAGCATTAGATTTCAATACGTTAAAATAAACACCGTTTTACAGCATAACCACGCCAATTTGCCTGTTTCATTCTACCATGCTATCTCTCTTTCTCCACTATCCGCCTCTCCCTCCCTCCATCTGGGAGAGTGTTTTATCGGGCTTAGTCCCGAACACAGTTATAAGAAATCTTTTTAATCATTTTATCATACTTATTTCTGAATTTTATATACTATGCAATATTCACATATATTCGGGAATTAATCCAAATGTGATCTCTGCCCAATATGTTAAGAGAAAGAGAGACAGATAGTGTAAGGGTAGCAGTTGTAGCATGTAGTGTAAGAAAGTCTATGAAAGATGTGTGTAAATGTAATAGTGTTTATTGAAATTAATATACAAAATATAATATTGAAATTTTGTTGTATTTTTATTGATTTTAAAGTTTATTATGATATGTTAATAATAAGCTGTAAATTACAATGTCTTGATACTTGCAGGCAAAATTCTAAGATGATGAATTTAGTAAAGAAAAAATTACTTTTCTATAATTTTGGCGATGTTGTAACAGCGGCGTTCAGTTGTAAGTTGAACATCGCAATGATATCCCGATATCATCTAAGTCGAAATACAACACAGCTCGGAATTCATTATTGTTTGTCATTCACACAGACGATATGAATGTTGTAATTGATTGAGGTACCCAAATAAGTACATCAATCACAATTCATTCCTTGGAAAAACTCTTTTACAGTTCTTGCAAGAACTGGAAGTATAAAAATTTTTCATTAGAATTAACTTCTATTGCTCGTACAATCTCTTTTTGCGGCTATCACGCCTTCTTCCGGGGGGTGTAATCGTTGAGTAATTTTCTTGGGAATAGGAAAATATCAAGCTCGGTTTTTATCAGTCTCTTATTATGATTGGTGTACTGAATTTCTACGGGGAAGATCTTGGACAGAGCCTAGTGAGAAGTACGAGTGATTGCCTTACTATTAAAAAGTTTTATAAAAGTGTAAGAAGCAAAGTAAAAGTTTGCTTGGTTTTCCTTAAGACAGACACGAACAAACCCTGAGGAGTCGGTAGCGCACTCTATAGTTTTACAATCTTTATAGCGATTTATATTACTCCTTCTGACAATAAGACGTTTTAAACTGTAGACAATGTAAACTATAAGACGATAATCTGGCATTATTGAAGAAGGCGAAGGCTCTGGACAAATATCTGGTAATCATAAACATGTTAAAATTTCTATCTAATTTCCAAAGAATTAAGTATTATCGTGAAAGATTCACAGGTCGTGCAGAATCTCAAGAAATATATAAAAAGAAAATAAATATTTCTTCTAATAAAGTGATTTTTACGAAAAATTCTTACGAATAAAGTGAGTATAATTTATTTTAGATCAAATTTAATTTCTTCAATTAAAATTATCGTTGTATATTTTAAATAAAAATAGACAGACAAATAACTCTGCAGTTGCTCCATTTATATTCGAATTGCGTATGAAAATCATTAAAAAAATACAATTCCATTCAATAGATTTTTCATTATAATTATTAATATTATCGGAATTATTTTGAATATTATAAAATGATAATTTTTATTCCAATTATATATTATTGAAACACTGACGTATGTTGTTTATATGTAATGTTGCAATAACAAGCTAGTTTCGAGTTATTAAAAATGTACTAATAACTAACGAATAAATAATAATTATTAATAATCAAATGAATATAAAGATTATAACTCTAATACAGTACATTTTTCTAATATTTTGTGCATTATTAGTGTGACTATTAATTATATATAATAAGAACGTAATCTTTTTATAAAGTATCTATTAAATCAAGCATTTATAAGTCTATCATTATCTAATATATATTGTTAGTATTGCTATTAATGAATAAATGAAAAATAGAATTGTTATATGAAGGTTGATATTTGAAATAAACCACTTTATTTATATTTAAAATGCCAATAATCACAATAAAAATAGGAAAATTTATTATAAAGAATACAATATTAGCATAATGAATAAAATTAATATTTTTAATTATTTTGAATTACATAGTATTAATTATGAAATTAAAAAAAAACTGAACAGACTGAATTAATATTTACTTACATCTAATTTAAAATACGAGGATGTTTTTCGGAATTCATCACTTACAAAAAGTACAAAATAAAATACAAACTTTTAGAACTTTATTTCAATTGATATAAAATACTTGAATTTTTTATAAAGTTTAAATAATTTAAGAATATTTACAGTAATTAACTTTATTAGAAAGCTTATAAATATAATTATAAAAATTTAAAATAGTGGACATTACAAAGAGTTAAACACAAATTAGAATTAATTACAACCTATCCCAAATAGTAATTAACACATAATATATATATTCAATACATATATTTCTTGACAATACGACTAGATAAATAGGATATTTATTTATATTTACTACTACCTAATTACACTGGTATAATCATATATAATAAAAAAGATTAATTAATGTAAATGATTGTTTATACATTCTAGTATTCTAATTTAGAATTTTACTAAAGTTTTATAATATTTCACAAATACTAATTTGAGAATTCTTATTAATTAAAATTTTATTTACATATATAAACTAAATGAAAGGTATAGAATGAAAAATTCAGTTCCGATATAATCTATATTGGGACATTTTAAATTTAATATGATAAAGAACTTATTCGAAATATATATCAAGTGTATTTTAATATTATTAGAGATAATTTGGCAAATTTCAAAATTTATATTTATAAAAATTGTCAAAATTTGATATTTTTATTTAAATAAATTTTATAAACTGAGCTTGTATTATATGACTTTCAAATTAATAAGCTCTTCTAGAATTGTTTATCTTTTATTTCTTTTTACAGATATCATTAAAAAAAAAAGTAAATTACTTTTTTTATTCTTGCAAATTAATAAGTTAATATTACATTATTTAGACACTAAAATGATTAAATTTTTTAATATTAATAGACGATTATACTCTCTTTTTGAACACTTTACAATACTTGTATTTAAACAATTTTTTTAATCAATGTCAACCTTAAAGCCGTTTACATCTCACTGTTTATATTAGCAGAATTTACATGCGTATTTTCAGTCATGAAGTATTTTAATTAAATATTCACTTGTATAATAATTTTTACGAAAATGAGCATTTAATTTTTCATAAAAGAATTATTGAAATATATCCTTAAACATTTATCTAAGTATATTATTGATACAATTTAAAAATATTTTTAGATTGAATTTTTTATTTTAATAAACATTGGAATTGTTTAAGAATTTATTAATATTAAGTTTCGATATTTATAAGATCATTTGATGACAGAAATCATAAATAAGTTGTGTTTTTGTATAAATATACTTATTAGTAATATTAATATTTTTAATTTCGATCACAAATAAAAATAAAAAAAAATGAATGTAATTAATAAAACGCGAAATTGGTTTATTCGAATACGTAAAACATATATTAGATCAACAATGTTTTTGTAGATATTATTTATAAATTATATATTTGTATTTAATAATATTATGTTGAAAAAATCTGCCGAAATTTGAATTTAATTTAATTCGTATATAATTCTATAGTAAAATGCTTTGTTTATTATAATTAGTTTGGATATGTATAAGTTAAATTTCATCAGTTTACTTAAAATCAATGATGTATATAGTTAAACATTTGCATAAGTTTAATAAAAATATCGGTTTTGAAAAGTGTATATACGACCCGGCTCTTCGACGGGTAGCTGGCTGCCACTTTGTCGAAATCAGCGAAATTTCCCACTCTCATAGATGTGCAAGAAGAGTCCCCCTCTTTGCGAGGGGGGTGAAGACTTTAAGTATTGCGGCTTCGGCGCCTCTCATCAGATCCGTTTTGGTCTACAAAATTATAGTATCGATTTATTGACCTGTAATCTCTCAATATAAGGTTGTGTTTAGTGAGTTGCTTCTCAACGACCAGTGTAGGAAAAGAAAGTATCAAGTTTAAAAAGTCGGACTGAGAGGGAAGCAAAGAGCTCTGGATTATGCCCACCCATTGCTCTGGGTGGCTATATGCTTCATTAAATCGGTCACAGTTTCTGATGGAGCTTATTCTTATAAGGTATTGTGTGGATAATGTAAATATAAATAGTGATACTGTGTAGATCAATTTACAACTTATGATTGCAGAGGAGCCGAGGTATCCACAGTACCTAATAATAAGCTCCATCAGAGACTGTGACCGGTTTAATAAATCATATAGCCCCCCAGAGCAATGAGTGGCGACTATTCTCCAGATCCCTAAGGAGACACGCTCTCAGCACAGGACTTGTAGGCTCCTCCTCAAGGCTCATACTATGTACTGCATCTATTTTGGGAACTCAACCAACTGGAGCTGCCAATGAGGATCCAGACCCGACTTCCCAGCTACTATCTGAGCAGGAGTGCAGAGACGCCTGGGAGAAGTCCTATTCCGCGGGACATTACTAAAGGGATCTCCTGCTGGGGTATCTCGCGTCTTTATTGGGCACTACGCATGATGGTCGGTAAAACCATCGTCGACCTTTCAAGTACAATGCTGGGAAAACTCGACCGTTTCAAATCACTTTTCGGGGACATCTGGCAATTATAAATATAAAAAACATTCAAAACAAATGTCAAAAGAAACAATATTATTGAGTGTTTCTATTCGGTTTCTATTTGGTTCTCGAGTATTCCCTCCGTCATCCACAACGTGTTGCTGATCACCCTCAAGGACTGGAACGGGTAATATTGTGAGTTTCCTGATAGGTCTAATCAGGTTTGTATATTCAGTTTTTAATGTTACAACTTTCGTAAGGTCATCGTCACCCGGATGTATCACGACTACTCGCACCAGTGGTTACTTGCATGGCGCGCTTCGTTCGTCTGCAATTAAAACTAATGTACCGACCTCGATGTCGTAACGATTGCAATGCAATTTAGATATGGATTGACGTGGGTGTAGATAATACTTTGTCCAGTTGTCCAAAAATGGTTGAACTCACTGTTGCACGAATTACCAACGAGAGAGTTTTGTAGTTGATAAATCAAGTATTGATGGTTGTGGTATTGCAATGATTGGGTCCCAATAAAATATGGCCTGGTATCAATGCCGAGACGTTCTCTGGATCATCACTCAATGGTTACAGTAGACGTGAATTTAAAATTGCCTCGATTTGGAAGAGCAGAATTATAAACTATTCCATTGTCAGTAACGTGTCCTTCATCGTACGCTTCAGATGATATTTCACCGATTTCACCACCGCTTTCCATTTGCCTCCCATATGCGGCGCTGCAGGAGGATTGAATTGCCATGTTGTGCTTTGCTTCAAACATAATCTATTACTTGGATCCTCTTTTAGAGAACTTTGAAGAAACATCTTTTTCACGGCTGCCTCTGCTCCCATGAAGGTGGTGCCACAATCCGAATAGATAGTATTAGAAATACCCCGGCGTGACGTAAACCTTCTGTAAGCAGCAATGAATGCTTCGATGGTATAGTCGCTGACCACTTCCAGATGCACTGCTGACGTCGAAAACAATAAAAAATGTTGATCCAACTATTTAACTTTCTGGATCCTCGTCCTCTGCATGTTTTATAGAAGTTTGACAGATTATGCAGTTCAGGATGTAAGACTTGACAGGAGCTCGCCCTCCAAAGATCCAATATCGTTGTCGAATGTGTGCTAAAGTGATTTGGGTGCCTCCATGTAATGTTTGAATACGTGCATCAGCGATCATAAGTGTGGTCAGATGCGACTCTCTAGGATGGATGATCGGATGCTTTGTATATTCAGACAGTTCTGCTTGCTTAATCTTCCGCCAACTCGAATAATTTCCTCTGCATCTACATAAACCGACAACCGGCTCATCGTGTGTTTAAGAGAGAAGTCTACTTGCCTCTTAAATTGTTGAAGTTCAACTTGAAGAAATACAAACTGAGTAGCTTTATCCCAGATGCCCTTTGCCTTCTTCAAGGCATCTCTTGATATTGACTTTGCATCCCACTTTCCTCTCCTTTCTAAAACATTAATACAAAGTACAGTAATTCTATTTAAAAATATCAGAAAACTTTTCTATTACAATCCATTGATATTTTGGCTTTGGTTCTTGCACAGCGCTTATAAGAGATGCATTCTTGCGTACTTCCAGCATGCAATTTTGATCTCTCTCAATAGGCTGCGCTGGCCAAAATACTTTATTATGTATCCAAGGGGTGGCTTTCCACCATAGTTTATAATCTCTCAATTTCATACCTTAAATGCCTCGTGTAGCAGTCAGCTGGATTTACTGGACCAGGGACATATCTCTATTCCGCATTAGAGGTAAGTTCCTGAATTAAAGTGACCCTGTTTTCTTCAAACTCATTTCATCGATGTGGGTTTGCCTTTATTCACGACAGTGTTACCGTAAAGTCTGTTCACATGTGTGTTGTAGCTATTTTAATTTTCAATATATTTTTTAAGTATTGCATCAATTTTGGGAGCATAGCAACTGCCATCAATTCCTTCCTTGAGGTTGTTACTTTCTTTATTGGCGCTATCTTGGTCTTTGAACACATCATTGAAACATTGCACTCATGGTCATGTTACACATGACCATAACATAAGCTACATACACTACAGCGGCCATTGCCTTTTCGGAAACATAAGAAAATCCATGCAATTCCACCAATGAATCAGATCATGTATTGACCCATCGTGCTATTGAAATATTTATTTCATTCAGGTCCTTTCTGATGCTGGACCATGCTTTTATGAGCTTGAGTGGTAAACTCACATCCCATTAAACAATATTATTTAGTGACTTTGGAGATTCTATTGGGTTCTCGAACAATCGGAAAGGGGTGTGATTTTCATTCTTTAAATTATTAAGAAATGTTTATTCTTGAATTAATCTCGAAACAGAAATTTGATAAATTATGATACACAATTTTATAATACATGTATATGCTCGTAAGAACCCATGTTAAGATAATAAACTGCGTTTAATCGCGTTATAATAATTGACACAATCGTTTTTAAAATTTTATACTAAATATTTTAATTTATAAAAATATGCTGAACCAGTAAATTAATGCAATAACAATTTTACAATTTTATACATAATTAATATCTTTTTCAAGTATCATATAATACGAAAATGCACTTTCATTTTATACCTGTATATTTATTACAGCAAAATTTATAAAAATAATGGTATAAAATGTTAAAAAAAAAAATGAATCTTGAAAAATATATTTATATATTTGTATATCTATGCATAACATTTCACATAGATATTAAGAATATTTTTTATAAAACCAATAAAATAAATATTTATTTAATAATAAATAAATTTAATATTTTTTCTGTGTTGATACCCAATATATTAAATGCTTATGTCGATTATTTTTAAAATAAATTTTAACCTGTAACAAATCTACAAGAATTAATATTTATATTTTCTATTTAGTATAAAAGTTTTTATTGTTTAGCTTTAATTAATTTTATGCAAATTTTTATTTCCATAAAAATAAACAATTTCTGTAAATTTTATAGAAAGTTATTACAATTTTAATTTATCTCCATTCATTTTTGTTTAAAAATATTTTATATATTTTTATAATTATATTCTGTAAATATAAAAATGCTTATATAGTAAAATAAAAGAATAATTATTATAAAAATATAACATATAGTAGATTACCTAGTGTATAAATAAGAATAAAAACCTTGCATTTTATTGAGTTGTTTAATGAAAAACTATAATGTATTAAAATCATAATCTATTTACAAAAAAATTATTTCATATAACTTTTCTTCGATTTTTTAAAAGTGCGTTCACGCCTATGTATTATGATGAGACATAAATTTAAACAGAGATTATTCTTAAATAATACATATATAAATGTGAATGATTTATAATTTTATTACTAAATAAATACAAAATTTATTCTGACATCTTTATGGTCCTAAGTAAAATAGATGACTATTTTATTGAGTTTTTATGTAGTAATATATTAAATAAAACTTCTATCAAACTTTATTTTGAAATTTAATAATATATTATAAATTACACAAAATACAAAATTACTTATCAAAATAATTTTTGTACTTAAAATGACTAAACAAATTATAATTAAAAAAAATGCGTATTATAATTGAAATAATGTTAGCGTGCTTTATATTTCTGTATTTATATACATGTCGTGTGTGTGCATGTAAGTGTGGTTTGGTTTGTGTATACGCATACATACTTTATAATAGATATATAATAATAATAAATACGAGATTTTTATAGTATAGCATTAAATTTTATACTTCAATTGTGTGTATACACTCGAAAGTTATTCTATGAACTAGAATAAATAAAGTTGTTATCGATGTATGAGATCTTAGAAAAACTGTTGAAAGTTGCGTTTTTAAAGTCTGAAAATATAGGCTAAATGGGCCCATAGTTACTTAAGGCGGAAGGTCTTTCTTGATGGTCGCAAGTAGTATTTATTTCAAGTTCCGCCAATTGTTGCCGTCATACATGTGAAAGTGGAGGTTGTTTAAGTACATGATGATGAATATGATGTTGTGAGGCACTAGTAATACTACTTTGTTGTAATAAAGTACTTCCTGGTCCTGGTGTTGCTGAATATTGTGGAGCTAAAGATCGATTAATAATTCCTTTGGTGTTAGTAATATTTCCAAGTATACCTGCACCAGTAGTGCCTGTTATATTGTTTGTAATATCTATATTTCTACCAAATAAACGTTTCCATAAACGACGCCAAGAATCAATGGTTTTTCCACTCCATATCCAAACTCCAGATGTAATGCCTACAGCTAATGCCATAAAATATTTTAACATTATGATTGAGTATAAAGGTCTTACACGAGGATTACAAGGACAAGCTAATGAATTAAGCCAGTCATTTCTTAATGTTGTTTCATATAAATAACAAGCAAGCACTGCACTTGCTGGAACTGTATATAATACAGAAAAAACTCCAATTCGAATCATTAATTTTTCCAATTTATCAGCTTTTGCACCAGGTTGACGTTTTATTACAGAGCGTATTCGGAAAAGACTAACAAATCCTGCAAGTAAAAATGTTGTTCCTAATAGAAGGTACATTAATAAAGGAGATAATATAAATATTCTAATTCCTTCAGGGGCTACAGTGCAAACACCTGCTATAGGATCACCCGCAACACCACCAGACATAAGAGTCCAAACTGTTTGAGCTGTTGGAGCCATCCACGCTGCTAAATGAAAATATTGGGAATATGATGCAATAGCTTCATTACCCCATTTTAAACCAGCAGCAAGAAACCACGTAAACGCTAAAATAACCCACCATACAGATGAAGCCATTCCAAAAAAATAGATTAACAAGAAAACTATAATACATATTCCAGGTCCTTGAGATCCATGTCGCAACATATTACCATCACAAGCAATTTCTTCATGTCCAATAATAATTCTTGACAAATATCCAAGCGATACTAAGAAATAACAGGCTGAAAGAAAAACAATTGGTCTTTCGGGATATTTAAATCGTTGAGTATCTATAAGAAATGTAGTAACTGTAGCTAATGTACTTGCTGCACATAATCCACTCCATAAAGTTAACCAAACTGCTGCAAAACTTTTTTCTTCGTTTGTTAAAAATGCTCCATGACAAGGTAATACACAATCAGAAATTCCTATAACATCTAATTTTTGCGTTATCATAAATTTATTCACATTAGAAACTCCTAGAGAATTAAGACTTTTAAGTTCATTGTTTTCTTCTATAGGTGTAGATGGTACTAAAGATATGAGAGGCGGTCTACAACGACAAGTGCAGTCCTTTATTTTATCTCCATGAGAATATTGACAATTTTTTTGATTTTTACCAGGTTTACATTTTAATGATTGAATATTCTTAGAAGATTTTGTAGGCTTTGGTAAAGATACTGGAGATATACTATGCGTTATAATTTCAGTGGAAAGTAAAGTTGTGCGATTATCTTGTTCCATACAAAGATTTTCTGGATCTCCTTGATTAGGTAATCTTTCACAAGCCATACGTTCTGGCCAAGAAAAGCCATACTGTTGCATTAAAGGTGCACATCCCATTCGGGCACGTTCGCAAACACTCTTACAAGCTGGAAGTGGTTTAACATATTCTGGTAAACAAATTGGTGTATACATAGAACATAAAAAAAATTTTAAATCGGTAGAACATTTAATCTCTACAAGAGGCCAAAATTGATGAACTTCAAGCCCTGCTTCTTCTTGTGTATCATGATTCAATTCGTTAGGCATGGCTGTAAAATTATACCCAATTCCACGACACATCGGAATAGTAATTTCCTCGCAACGACCATTTATTACATTAGATGGCCCAGATCGAGTGATAGAATGATCTATTTTATTATTTATAATTACAGGATTAGAGTCAATATTTGTTACAATGCCAGTAATAGATGATGTAAAAGATAGTGATGAGGTAGACGATGAAGATATAGGAGCATCAACATTATTCCTTGATTCTATTATATCTTCGCTATTAATAATAGGTATAATAGCTAATAGACAAAATAATACGAAAACATTCATTTTCTTGGAATTATTTCTTGTATATTCTCTACTATATACGCATTTCATTATAAGCATTGTAAACATTATTAAAATGTATAAATCTGAAACATAAAAAAATCAACAAAATTAATTTGTTTCACATATTATATTAATTTAAAAATGTATTCATTTATATTGCATTTATATTTTAAGGCATAAAGTACATGTGATATAAGTTACTAAAAATAATACGAATATCTCAAGATACGAAATCTAAAAAGATGAGGTGGCATACGATTAGACATTTGTTATTTTTTTAACAGGCTATCCTATTAAAAATAAGAATACACAAATATTAAATGTAATATATTTTTATTAAAATGTGTCAAGATCGTGGAAGCGTTTTTAGGCAAAAACTAAGAAATAATATAAAAATTACTTTTTTCAGAACAAAGAATTTCATATTTAAATTTAGCTGAAAAATGCATAACTTAATATTAAGTTTTGGATTTACAAGATTAAAGAAACGTTAAAAGTGAATAGTCCATTATTTATACAAGATGAGAAGAGTTGCTAAATATGTATTTCTCTTACAAAATCATCTATACAAGCATCTATTTATTGAGATTCAAACAAATTTTATTTTGAAACTTTAAAACAGTAGGATAGAAACTAGAAAACATGGTTTGCAAAGATTTGAAACTTTTTATGTAATAATAATGTTTCAAGAGAATCAGGCTTATTATACAATACATATAAAACTTATTTAATAATCACAATAAAAGACGATATTATAATAATTTTCAATATCCAATTTATAAAGTATTCAGATTATAAACTACCTATTAAATAACTATCAGTCAACTCAAGCTGTCGATTTAAAAAATAACTCGTATATAATGATGAAATTAATTTTTAATTGAATTGAAACGAAAAATTACTTGCAACATAGTGGTACTAATATATTGAAATGTAGTGGCGCACTATTCGATTGATAAATCTAATAAATCCTAAATTTTGCTTATGTTTATTTAGTACGTAATTTTCAAACATAAAAGGATAGTATTATAAATAATATGGTTGTTCTTTCACTGCTCAAACTTGTGAGTCATAATAGCTGGGTATAATTATAATTAGCACAATAATTCATTTTTGGATAAACAGAACAAATATATATAGCGACAGCTTTTTATTTGTGGTGTTCTACTTCATATAAAATGAAAAAAGTTACAATTAATTGCTTAAAATATTTTAACAAAATAATTGTAACTAGCGTCACCATAAGTGCATATCAGTATGTAATAAGATTTCTTAATTGTCTATGTCCACATTAGATTCTTCAATAATATTCTTTTGAGTTCAGATAATTTTAATAGTTAATTATTGTGGATTTCCAAATAAATAATAGTATAAAAAATATATACTAAAATATTGTTATGCTAAAAACTACGCTAATATTGTTCAACATAATAAGTTATGTATCTTAGCTAGCTAATCACGAATTAAAATTTTATGTGAATATTTACATAAAATCCGTTTGTGTGATTCAGTAATGTAACTGGAAATTAACTGAATAAATATAAAATAATACTTATGCCTCATATATATCACTTATAAATATGCTTCTCAAATACAAATATATTTAATTTTTTTCCTCAATAATTGCTTTTAAAATCTTTAAATTGTTTCATTTTCTCTTATTTATTAACCGCGTATTTTTATTAGAACTAATATACGTTATTTTTTATCGATGTATTAATTATGCAATTCATATTTAGTAATACTATTATAATTCAAAAGCATGGTATATACGGAAAAAATATTATATTTATTAAATAAACCATTATTGCAAATATAAATCAAACAATTACTTAAATTGCTTATAATAAAATTAAATATTATTCAGTATCACAATTTCTGAAAAAAACAATTACTCAAGCTACAATTAATTAATGCTTTATATTTATATTTGTTTGAGATTCTGTTAGACTCGTGATCGTCTTTCTATACTACCACCTCATTTTTGCAAATTCTTTAGAATATCTTATATGTTTATAATTGCTAAATGTATCTCAAGAGCCTACAACTACGACTACAAAATTCATCCAGTACTCTTTTTTCTTACTAATGACCTTTTTACGACACTTTTTACTCAAACGGTACCTCGAAAGTACAACGATGGTCAATATGATCATCATATATTTTGCATTACGAACCTAGGAAAATCGAAAAGCCTTCTAGGAACCTTGGTGTAGTTCCCACACATAGTTCTATTTTCTTAACGTATCAATCAGAATTTGTCAACCAATAAACAATATGCAACGCATTATCTATCGTGTAACACCGCAATCCAAAGCACGACACTTGGAAGCGTAGCCACTACTTCGTCGCCGTCACTACGTCATCACTATCGCTTCAAAGAGCGTTGCCACAATGCTATTAACAACTGAATATTATCTATCACCCAATCACAGAAGCTTTCCACTGTTATTGAAGTCGAAGATGACCACCTTCCTCAAAGAGCGGGGTGAAGGCCATAAATTAGAGTGCACGCGCGCTGCGCCGCAGCAATACCACAAAATTCTTAGTCTCAATTTCAACACGAGCGGAAGAATTTAATGGAAAAATCATTCTAAGAACCCTTGCGTAATTGTCAAATGTCGTGCTATTTTTTTACGTACCGATTTAATCCGAAAAGTGTAAAACAGGCGACGCTTCAAAGGATCGGTGCAACAGTGTAAGCTTCAACTTCGAGACGGAAGCATCACTTCGTCCTTATCCCTTCATAGGGAATTGACATTCTTTCTCTAGGGTCCCACTGACAACAGAAAATTAGTTATCACCCAATCAACACCATTTCCCATTCTCGAAAGAAAACCAAGATAACCACACTCATACCTTATATAATAACTCATAAGCAACCTCATCAAGAAGTGGGGTGACGGCATTAAAACTGTACAGCAAATGCCCTGCGCCTCAGAACTCTCTAAGACATCAAAGTATCTCTAAAATAGTCTCCAGCAGTGGTCTTACATAGAAATGAGTTTCTCAAGCAACAGCGATCGGCATCTTTACCTAGAGGTTTCTACCAGACACTGACATCAACTCGCTACGAGGCCAAGGACAATTTCTTCGCGGCTTGATGCCTCTTCCTCTTCACTGAGGCCATAGCTCTCTGGAGTGCAAACCCAGATAAAGAACGAGAGTCCAGAATCTGCCGTCCATGCAGTGCCCAGGAGGACCGTCAGTAGGATCAGCGCGCACCATAAGGCAAGTAGTGACCAATAAATATAATTAATAAAAACCTTCGGCCCGACGGCGAACTAACTGTAAGTCCACGCGTCTAAAATATAATAGAAGAACTAATCACGCGCCCTAGCGACTAAAACGTAATCGAATAACTAATTACGGGGCCACGCGTCTAATACATAATCGAATCCAGACGCCGATATTTTAGAAATAAACAATACATTAAACTAGTATCAACAACATAATGATCTTATAATTCATAATTATTCCAAACTCCGCGGTATATTACAGTGAATATTATGATGCTGCGGAATACGTAAAGCTAGATAATGACATCATATTTTGTTGTATATACGATTGCAACAACATCATTATTTCAATATATTTTCAATAAAGACAGTTTTACTATATTACATTCGCCGTCTGCGCAATTGTTTCTTTCTACCCTATCTCTCCCTTTCCACTATCTGCTTGTACCCTATACCACTTGGCGAGAGCACATAGTTAGTTCCCATATTACATAGAAGATTCAACACGACGCTCATATCAAGTCGCAGCAAGCCGCACCTGGTCTTTCTCCACTAGACCACGGCTTCGCAGTGTTCAATTTACGAATGAACGCTGCATCCATTATCGGCCTGCCTTGCGTATACCAGTAGAAGCAATAGAATCAGAGCCTTAGAAGGCAAGTAGCAACTAATATATATACTATTAGACAACGGATTCACGGTATTACATATAGGACTAAATGCCGCATACATTATCAGCCTGCATTATGCATACTCAGTAAGTAGCAACAAACGATAGGACTAACAGGCCAAAGGCCAATATAATTAGAAGGCAAGTAATGCCAATAGAATTCATCGCTTAACACTATATTAAACTAAAATAAATCACACATTTTCACACGTATTCAATTTACGACTGAATATTGCGATAACACGAAACATACAATTCAAGAGAAAGACAGTATTATATTTTTTCCATATATTAGCAATAAAAACAGTTTACAGTATTATATACAATTTCTGAGACTTCATTCCTTTCTACTTTACTATCGCTCCCTTTCCACTATCTGCCTCTTCCCCATCACATCTTGGGGAGAGTTAACTCGGGTCAATTCCCGAACAATATTCTTTTATACTTTATCTTTTAATATATTTATAAATTATTTGTTTAAACAATTTTTAATATTATTATTATAGATGTTTTATAAAATATGAAAAATATTGTTATTAAATAATTTCTCTAGAAACCAAGTTATTTTATGGAAAATGCATCAAATATAGAAACAATTTGTCTTTAATTATTGTTTTACAGCACAAAAATATAATTATTATAGTTTTTTCACACATTAAGCTATTAACCATTTTTATGTTTTATGGGAATACGTGCATTAAAAAAGTTGTTTCAAATTTTAAAACTTTTTTAGTTTATTTGATAATTTCTTATGCCCTCGAACGTGTTTTTTATGGTTGCCACATGATTACTAAGGGCTTCATACCAAGAAATAGAATCATGAGCATGTCCTTATGGTCACCACATGATCTTCACGTGTCTCATATGAAAGACAAAGTAAAATCAACAATGCTCTGGAGATTCTAGGAATCTCGAGAACGCTTTGCACTCTCCGTGGTTTTCTTGTTGCTCATTGCGAAGAAAATATTAAACAAGGATTGACACCTCATTTATTACATATAATCAGGGCCTCACCACAGCGCAATAGGCCGCAGTGTACTAATCATCAATTAGTATCGGTACTCTGCCACAGCGTAGTACGCAGCAGCGCTCCAAGTACCTCCTCTTCCCATCCAAGGATACTGAGTTGTATAAATATGACCACGTGAGTCACGTACAATAGTAATCTCTATATAAGGCAGTAATCAGAATCCCTCAAAGTCTACTAATCATAATCTCTCGAAGTCCATTAAACACAATCTCTCCAATCTCTCAAAGTCTAATAAAGCACTACATTGTTCCCGAGGACCTGAAGTCTGTTTCCAAGCAGAGCGGCTATTAATTTACGATTGATCGCCATGGCTGCTTAGGACCTGTGCTAGCCCACTCTACAGCTTTATCAAGAAAAAGAGAAACTTCAGTGCAAGGTAAGGAAAGAAAATAAGAAGACTTCCATACACTGATGAAAAGACTACACATGTCACTAAGGACTTGTAATCGATTTCTAAGTAATACGACCATTATTATGTAACTCATCATCAAAATTTCACAGAAAATATTCCACTCTTAAATGAAAAACAATGTTATATTCTCTACCTTATTGTCAAAAAGGCAATTTATAATATCATTATAGAACATTATAAAGTAAAGCCATAACATCCCTGCGCTCCCCCTCAACATCTTGGAGAGGGTTCACACTCTGGTGTTTCCTGAACAGTAAGCATTACACTACAATGTAAGGCTATTTAACTTTAACAACAATTAAATTAATTCTGAGTTGATAACACTAAAAACTCATTTGCTCTATATAATATTCGAAAACCGATGATTATAAGGGCCAACATTAATATTTGTATCAGTAGTTTGTTAAATTTGAATATTTATCGATAATTTTATTTAAGAGTTTATCGAATACATTTTCTTGTCATCCTAACTATTATTTTTCTTTCTTTTAACGGCGAAACTCATTTATAATGTATTTATTTTATGATGGATATAAATTCTTTTTTACTATTAGTAATTGTTATCAGCAGATATATTTGAAATATATTTAAAAAATTTAGTCTTCCTTATCATTGTAATTTACGTATTTAATAGGACACATGTATACTAAAGGTAATCTTTTGGTGCTGTTTCGACTTCAATTTTACTGGCATAATCTTCGCAACAGATCTATTCAACAGACTTCTACATGTTTCTCTATATATATTATACCTACTTTCCTGTTTTATTTGTAAAGCTATAGTAATATCTATCATTGTTTTATATATTTTTGTACATAAAATGTAAAATACCATATTCTTCTGTGACTATTACCCAAGACAGTCAACACTGTATCGTTATTTTTAAATGATATTTTCAACTATAACTATATTTTTCATTATTATTTTCACAAAATATTGATATCACAATTGAACATGTTCCCTATCATAAAATAAATGAAACATTAATTTGAAAATATTAATGAATTAATTTATATAACGTGATAAATTCATAGTTAAGAAATATCATAAAAATTACTATGAGAATAAAAATTTTTTGAAAAATAATGAAAACATTTTTTTTTACAATCCTTAATTTTTAGCAGGTATGCTAACTCTTTAAATAATAATTCAATAATCATTTTCATTTTATTTTTATCCAAGCAGAAATTAACTTTATTTTTATAAAATTTTGTATTATTTGATTATTATGTCTTAATTATTAATAACAAAAATACATAAACTACAATCTTTTTAATATAATTTTATGTTTTTTGTTTATCTTAATTTACTCACTAACGAAAAATTTAATATAAATAAATAAAGGCATAATAAAATAATATAACTAAAATGCATTAGATACATTAAAAAACTATTTGTAATATTTTATTATATATTACCTGGATGATCTGTAAAATCAAATATGTATGCACACATATGCATGAAAAAAACATTTTAAGGTACATCATAACTTATAAATTTGTATAAAAAATAATATAAATGCAAATAGAAAATCTATTTTCTAAACTAATAAATTATAGTATAAAATAATCCATTAATTAATATCGAATATGTTTTTTTTTAAATCTTTATAAAAAATGTTTAAGAAAATTAAAAAAATCCTGTTTAAATTTATAACTTCAAGAGGATTATAATTGCAAAATATATAAATTGTAAGTATATAATTATATTTGTAAAAATATAATTGTATTTTATATTAATTATAATAAGAACATTAATTTTATAATTAGTTTTCAAATTTAAATAAAAATATATACTAAATTATTAACTTATAAAATTATTTTATAAAATATAAATAGAGCTACAATATATTTTTATTAATAATAAACAAACTTATAAATAAAGAAGTTTAAAAATATTTGTATACAGTTGTATGAACAAAATTATATATTAAAAATAAAAATTAATTACATAAGATTTTGGCATAAAATAATTATAATAGTTAACAATTTTCATATATTAATACTTACTATAGTTTAATAACATCATAATGTATCTATTAAATGACATTTAATAAACACAAAGAAATATTTTTAGATAAAATTGTATTTGTATTTAGTTAAAATATAAGATCATCAAAATAAAGTTAAATACTATGTATAACAAATTTAAGCCAATTAAGAAAACAAAATTAAGTTAATTTCATATAAATATAAAAATATTATTTTAATTTTGGTTATTGTTTTATATTTATAATTTTATAACTTTATATCAAATTATACTTTACTGAAATAATTTATAATAAAACAAGTTTTAAATTTCAAAATGCTATTTTTCAATATTTATTCTTTTTTAAATACCTAATAATTTCATTATATTAATAAAGACAAATAACAACTATTAATTTATTAATTAATATGAGAATACAAAATAGTTTCTTTATGTAACTTATTTTTGTTAATTGTAATAATTTGTATAAGAATAGTCAAAATTACCAAATTTTCATGTTTTTAATTTGTTTAATAGTTTAATTTGCTATTTAAATCATTTTACATGTACTTAATTGGTAATTATTTATCTTTGTTATATAAAAAAAATGGTTTAACTTACACTGCTTAAAATCATATATTCAAATGATTAATATTTATAATTACATTTTATAAATTCAATTAAAAAATGTAAATTAGGTAATTTCATGACTCATAATTCTTTTAGTACTTACCATTTCAAATTTTTTTAATAATCATATCTATCAATAGAAAACGTATTTACGTAATCAAATATATCAATAATGATATTTGATCGTTATAAAAATTTAGATTTTATTTACGTCAGACTCATGTTTGCCTTTATAAAATGTTTGTGAATTTGTTTATTGAAAACTTATATATGTTTAAACTTAATTGTATTCTAATGATACATCAATGAAATTATTATACGTAACATATAATTAGAATATAAGAAAAATAAATGAAATTACTATTATTATTTACAGAAATATTATTTAAATAATACAACATTATGCACAATGCTTAATGTAAGTATATCGTACTAACTTTCGAAACAAAGGTTCGATATTAAAATATAAATAAAATTGTTTTTTAATTAACACTTTATACTTCTTGTAACATTAGAAAATGTTAATAGTTTATTTAAAATATTAGTCATGTTGTAAACACCCTTTCTAATATACAAATATAACAAAAATACTATCAAAAACATATATATAATAATATAGATAGAATTGATACAAGATTTCCAAAACCATTTAGTCAATAAAAAGAAAAATAAGTTGTCTCTGATCTATCCTCATCTAATTACGCATGTGCAAGAAAAAGGAAGTGATGCAATGAAAATTAGTAGAACATTGAAAAATCGCATGCGCACAATTTAAATTAATCCTTTAAATATAGAGAGATTGTACGTATACTATAAGACTGTAACTGCTCAATTTTTTAATATTTTACATATATATAATTAATATTATTTTTGATAAATATGAGTGTTAACATTTTATAATTCTAAATTGTTAATTTAAATGATATTTTGAATAACTATATAAATTTAATATAATTATAAAATAAAGGAGTAATAAAATTAATAATAAATGTACACATTATTATATATCTGATTTATAATTTATAAACAATTTTATTATTATTTAATTATTTTAACAAATAATTTAAATAGATAGTTAAAAAAAACTTTGTTGTCAGTTTGATTAGCAAAATTTATTACAATTATAATATTATTATAATTTTAATGATTACAAAAAATATATTTTGCCAGTCTATATTTTGACTATTGACTACTCTAAATAAAAATTCTATATTTAAATTAATTTTATATATGAAAATAAATTAAAATAAAACAAATTAAAAATTATATAGAATATGCTAACAGTTAAAAACAAATTAAATTAATTAAGATTTATACATGTCAGTTTTATAAATTCTTTATCGTGATATTTTACTTTGGAACCAATATCAAATTTATACCAGAAACAAAAATTAAGCATTAAATTACAACATTTGTTAAATTATTACAATATTTAAGCGAGTATATTTTTAATAAAATATAAATAATCATAATTTAAATAGATTCGAAAATAAAAATAAAAGAAAAGAAAATTAGCAAAATATATTAAGAGTTACGCCCATCTACTAAACAAAGTATTAATGCTTATTAATTAAATATTTTTATTTTATATTACAATAATTTTAATTGTACATAAATTAAATAATGAAGATATTTATTTATTTACATTATTGATGTATCAAAGTGAATATTTATATCATTTCATTTAAAGTATGTCCAGTTTATTACAGAAAATGCTTGAATTACTCGACTCAAGTTTTGTGAAAAAGATTGTAAACTTACTTAATATCAATTTTATCAAAAGTAAATTTTATTTTAATAATATTTTACTTTGCCCAAGTATTAATTATTCCTGTAATAATTTAAAATAATAATAATTAATTTTAATAAGTTGATAGTTTATAACAATGAGATCCTTTTTATATATATAATTGCTGTAAAACAATATTGATTAAAAAAAAAAAATCAATATAAATTAAAAATGTTTCTATTTGTAAAATTACATTTTTATACATTATATGTTGAACAGAATTATTTAACCTATTTTAATTTCATATACAATTTTTAAATATTTAAGACAAGCATGTTTTTATCTTGTATTTAACTTTTTTTAAATAAAAGCTCAACTTTAAAACAAAATAGTATTATCGTTATAATATAAAGACTAAATATAAATATAGTTCAAAATTTGTGCTTTGGATGCATCATATTGTCACTAGATAATCTGATCCCTGTTATTGCAGATATATTTTTCAAAATTTTTATGTCAACCTATATTAATTAATGAATTAGATATTGCAAGGATTTTTTAAACAAATTATAAGAATACTTTCTTTGAAATTTGGAAATAATTTTCATGTGGTTTTATAATTTTTTAATCGAAACATGTAAAGAGTGCAAGTGATCAATTAATCAAAAAGACAGTATTTGAAGATAATTTTATACAATATGCAAAGATATATTGCTTACTATATTTATTAATTTCAAATTATATATTTTGTAATGTGCGTAGTAGTATATAAAATTTTAATAAAAATATGTCTGTTATTTTTAATTAATATTAATAAAAATTTTTTTTATTGATTTTATAAAATAGAATATACGATAATTGTTTATCAAATGCTTGTTAGATAAGTATAAATATTTTTTTTAATGCAACATTGCTTTGGATGACCACATGTTCGCA
This sequence comes from Ceratosolen corneri, assembly GCA_030522565.1. Lineage (NCBI taxonomy): Eukaryota > Metazoa > Arthropoda > Insecta > Hymenoptera > Agaonidae > Ceratosolen > Ceratosolen corneri. The sequence goes on from JAPYYT010001248.1 coordinate 22,049, forward strand.
TTTTTTCTAGTCACAATATAATTAATTCTTTAATAAATTTTATGTATAATATAAAAAATTTTAAATGATAAAATATAAGATTTAAAATGAAAATAATAAATTTTAGTATTTTCAGAAAGTATCATTAATAAAAATATATATGAATAGCATAATGCTTTAATTTTTGTAACAAAATATAGTGTAAGAATTTTGAATGGTGTATGTAACAAAGACTTACATAGGTTTTTTAAAAATATCTCCCTTTTATGCGAAAAATACTATTAAATAAAATTATGTTTAGTAGAATCTTTTAGTAGCTACCTTCAAAAGTAGATGAAAAATTAAAATATTTTGTTTATTTATATCAATTTTGCTATATCAAACATTTGACTTAAAGATAGCATATGTATTATTCTGGAAAGGTGCTCACTTAAAAATGATAATGCAATTACAATAATTCTTAGATTGCTATTTTTAGATAAAATTTAATTTTTAGCATTATGTGCTGTCAGTTTATTAGCAGAAATATGAGAACAAGATGCAATACAGTAAAAAATTGAATAAATATTTGAAACTGTTGAAAATTGATCTAAACATTTTTGAGAATGTTTTTATTAAAAATTATAAGGAAGTCGAAACAGTATGGTAGAAATAATAGTTACTCATAATTTGGTATTGCTTATGATTTCTCTAATATCTATTTTATAATAATTTTGTAAGAATAAAAACTACAAATACCAAAAAAAATTGCCTAGCAATAAAAATATTAAAAACAAATGATTTATTTTTACTAGTGATAGTAAATTTATAAATTGTGTATTTTTTAAAACATTTAATATTTATATTTCTAAATAATCGAATTTGGATTACATTTTATGTTTACTTTAAGACTTATATAAATCAGTGTCAGCTATCTTTATATTTACTATACTTGTTTATGACATTTACATAAATATTTTAATAATGTTTTAATACACTTTTAAATAAACTAACTTCTATATGCAGACGTACGCTATCGCGTACACACGCATCCGTACGCACTTAGATATATAACAGTATTAGATAAGATAATATACATTGGAATCTATAAATTAAATTCAGAAATAGTAATACAATTCAACGAAGATCAGGATTATCATTAATTTGTTTCTTTATTCGCAAAAGCATTGTGGTATACCATTGATCTAGTCGTGAAATCGAATCATATTCTTTTACTGCTTCAGTGAAACCATCAATATTTTGTTCTTCCAAATGCTCTATTAAAGTCTAAAATAATTGTATAGTTATACTATAGTGTAATAAAAACTCAAATTTTTCAAAATAAAATTATCTACCTTTATTAATTTGTATTCTCGAACATCTTGAAATGCAGGGCACTGTTCTTGATAACGTTCGATTGCATGTTGAGCATTTAATACATCTACACATAAGTGACATAAAGCTGCTCGTAAAAAGTATTCTTTAGCACTATATTTTAATAATGAGCTATCCAATGACGCAACTGCCACCTATTAAGTATGGGTAATAATTGTAATAATTGTAATTCCATAAATATAATATACAATAAAAATTTTAAAATTTTTATAATATTTTATAAATATTTTTACTACCTGTTCATAAATTTCAATTGCTTTGTCATAATTTTCTAACTGAGCAGCATACTGCGCTACTTTTAATAAACATTTATTAGCAGATGAATTACTTTCTTCACCACGAAAATAATCTGCAGCTTGTTCATAGTGTTTAACTGATCTTTCTAAATCTACTGCTTCATTTTCATAAATTTCAGCTATATTTTGATGATGTTTAGCCGCCATAGTAAATCGACCCATATCAGTATAAATTTCTATAGCTTTTAATAAACAATTTACAGCTTCTATAATGTTAAATATAAATATATATTCAAATTATTAACAAAATAAACTATTAAAGTATTTTTAAAAACTTACCAGTAGGGTCTGATTTTTTATAGCAATTAGCAGCATCAATGTAATTGGTAGCTGCATCATGTCTACTACCAGCTTTTGCATTAAGATTTGCAGCTTGACAAAAGGCGCTTCCAGATTCATTCCATTTTTTAGCCATTTTTAATAAATTTGCAGCTCTCTGGTAAGATTCTACAGCTTCCTCTACTTTTGATGATCCTCTAATTATATATTGCTCATTATTATGCACACAAACACAGATATTTTATTAACTATTAATAATATTTTGATAACTTTTTTTAGAAACAGTTTGAAAAATTTTGGAAAAATGATCAAAATTTTTATCGTTATGTTTTTGTATAAAAGACAATTTCTTTTTGCTTAAATTTGGAATTATTTAATTAATTTATAACATGTGATATGGTATATTTACAATTCATTTTCAAAATTTCATAGAAAAAATTTTATTGCAAAATTTATTGCAAAAAGTAAATAATTTTAATTTAGCTAATTTTTGTTTTTCTTAAATATAATCTATGCCTTTTGATTATTAACAGTACTAATTATTGTTAAGAAGTTAACAAAAAGTTAAATAGATTTTATAATTTTTAATTATATTTATTTTATGAAGCATATTTAATGATAAAAGAAAGTTTAGTATTTCGTATTACAATATATATCAATCATTATGACATTCAAGTTAATTATCGAGTACCAGTTCTATATGTGAATGATACACGCTTATAATTATAAACTATAACATATCACATGAGTAATAAGAAGAAACCATGCTATAGATAAAATTGATTTTTTTAATTGACTAAAAATATAATATTTTAAGAGTACTGTTAAATTTCATAATGAATTCATATTATTTATTCAGCTTTAATTATATTAATTTGTTAAAATGAAAAATATTTTTTGTTTATTTTTTTATCATAATTATATTTTATCATAATGAATAATCTTTATCGATTGATTTGAAGAAACAATAACTTAATTCAATTGCCTATACATTATTCTCTATTCTGCTTTTCTTTACCTTATCTATAATTAATTTATCTAAAAAAAATCCACTACCAATGGATGTGCAATTTATACGCGTTAAATGAAAATAAATCATTCATAAATAAATAAAGAAACCTTGTATGAAATTGTTTTTTAATTATTCATCTATTTATATATCTAACATATTATTTTGATTATTTGCTATTATAACGATCAACATTATATAAATAATGTTTTAAAAAAGAATTTAGAAATAAAATATAAAGTTTCAAAATCATCAATTTCAAAATTAATCATGAAATTATTTGTAATACTGTGAATTACTGTCGTATGCAGCAAATTAATTGATTTCTATTTGTGACCAAATATTATTTTTTATACTGTTATTAAATTAAAATAATGGTTTAGTTTTATAAAAATATTAATATTTTATCATTTATATAATTATATTTCGTACCCTATTAACAATATCCGTTACGTTTAAACCTTAAATTTTAAAGCATAATTTTATTTTATAATTTTCTTATTTTTACCATTTAATATCTCATATATTCATTTACTGATATAATACATAATAAACATAATAGACATTATTTCAGACTATGGTAATGTGCCAGATACATTGTATTTTATCTCTGGGCCAGCTACTTCGATTATAAATGCAAAATCTGTTCGATTTGCTTTCAATAGTGACAGTATACAATGGGAAACTAGACAATTAATTTAAAAGGAATTCGTGGTAAAGAAATATTAACTAATGAAATTGTTCTAATTTCATAAATTTTATTAATGCTTTTTAAAACTAAACTGTTTTCTAATTGATATTTGACATAAGTGTATCGATAAACGAAATCACTCTCATCCATGCATCCAATTAAACAGATATTTTTGAACTTGCATTAATCGAGAATTACCATTTTCATTCGTTTATTTTCAAGTGTTCATTTAACATTATTTTATCACATCCAGAGATTAATTATAATTTAATATTTAAATATACATATATAACATTTTTATATTTTCTTTTTGTAATTCTTTACTGCTTTGCTTATCTTCCTTCCTTTCTATTTTTTTTTTCGTCGTCCTACACTATTAATTATTTCTCTTTATTAATGATGACATTCTTTCTTAATGATCATATCCTTTGTCTGCTTTATCGATTTTCTTTCTTAAAATTTTACTTAAAAATTTGTATATGCTATTATGTATATGCTATATTATAATAAATTACGAATTTCTTACAATCTAAATTAATTTTTAAGGAATTTACAACTTTTTAGAAAGCTTTATTTAATTACTTATAACCATTTTGGTTATAAGATATTAACACATGAGAATATACATATATATTTATTAATTTCGATTTTCTTGGAAATAGTTTTTGAACGGATGATATACTAGATTTATATCTATACCTTTATTGTAAATTCTTTATTAAAATATTATTCATTCCCCAAAAATTTTAACAAATCTAATGAAAATCTATTAAAAACTTAAGAAATAGTAAAAATAGTAATTTATAATTACCATTTATGATTACCAATAGACAAATTATATAGTTTTTCTAATATACAGATGAGTTACATTCTTGTATATTTAAAATATATATTATAAAAAACTAATTGTTTTCTATAATATTTAAATAATGCATATAAAGAAAAAAAGACTAATTATCAACAGTGCCATATGTGAAGCAAATAAATTGCTTGATATGCTATTTTAAACTGAATCTTTAAAAAATTTTTAAATTTTGTTTTGAAAACATATTTTATTGAGACTGTTAATATGATTGATAAAAATAAAAAATCATCTTTATAGATTCATTTATAGATTCATTTGCTTGCCTACCTTAATACACTTATTAGTATGCAGAAACAGGTTAAAATAATATCTATTTATTGTACTTTATTTTATATTATTAATCATTTATTCTTTCTACTTATTTTTTTTTATGCATAAGTAAATATTATTTTGTTGACACTTATTGTATTAAAATCTATATTGTTGTACCACTAAAGATTTCAAAATGTTTTATTGTACTTTTATACAGTATTAAACAACTGGAAATAATTTTCATTACTTTATCAGTCACTGCATTAGCTATCGAATCTACATCTTGAAAAAAGTAAAATTTATTCTCATTTGATCGATTCATCTGTATTTTTACTCTATTGATACACAATGTTTATATATTATTCATTACTTATATAATTATTTTTAAATTTCAAGTATAAAAATATTAGAGAAAATTTATTGAATTTAATAAATAATATAAAATATATCGGTTAACAATTGCATTGAATTATAATACTCAATACATAATAGTAATTTTTATTTACATGTATATATGATTATATATATGCATACATGCATATTTATGTTAATTATTAATAAAACTTATGGAAAATTTAAAAATTATAATCAAATCAAAACATTGTACTTAATCAAAAATAGCAAAAATAAATTACTAATTATTAATATAAAAATAATTAACTTTAATTTATAATTAAAAGCTTTATATAGTTTAAAACAACTACATAATAACATAAAAATTAATAGAACTAAATAGAAATAATTTATACTTAAAAAAACATTTAATAAAATAAATATATATTACATCTGCAAACATATATGCATAGTTACCCACCCATATACTTAAGGTATATATGCATGTAAAAAATTTGTTATATCTTTATCGAATTATGTTATTAAATAAACTATTAATCCAGTCTTTCTCTCTTTTTTAAAATATTTAAATAAATACTTTATTCTTCAGTTTTTGAAAATAAATTAATTTAATAATTTTTTATAATAGTTTATTTATTACATTGATATTTATAAACCTAGTAAATATAAAATACATTATAAAATCATGTTATAAAATGATAAAATTTGTTATCTATTAAGACTATATAAATTTTAAAAGATAAATGAAAATTATTATTTTAAATATTTTGTCTATCAATAATTTTAGATACAATATGCATGTGTTTATGTGTGCATAACACATTTTAAAATTATTCATATTCTACGGAATTATACATAATAATTTATATTATAAAATAATTATTCATAAGATTGACAAAAAATTAATTATTTAATATACACAACCAGCAAAATTATTAAATTTTTAAATATAAAATAAATGGATTATAATTTTCAATTGTATGGTTATAAAAACAATAAATATAATATAATTATAAATGTATCAATTATATTACTTACCCAAATAATGAACTAAGAAAACCCTTGGATGAAGTTAATTTTTTTTCTGCTTCTGCTATTAATTGCATGGCTTTTTGCTCATTGTCAGCCATTTTTATAAATAAATTAGATAATATCGTTTAATTCTGTACAATGAAAAACTTTTCTGTTTAATTCTAAAAAGTTAACAAAATTGTATAAAAATAATCGTTCAAATATTAAATATTTATATTAATGAGTTAATGTATTATATTTTATACATACGTTTTTTGTTTATATTTCATTTAATTTTCGATTTTTAAAAAATATTAGCACATTAATATAACTACGTCTGAAATATATTTTAACATCTTAATATATTTCACATATCTGTAAATACTACAAATAAAGACAAATTCTTCTTTTGCAACGGAATTTGTTAATCAGATATATGATATATATTTGTCAATTTATGATCAAGTTAAGGTAATGTCACGATATAAAATCTAACAATTATAATATTGAGAATTTATTTCAACCAGATATATTTTTGGAATGCGAAACCGGTGAATAATATTCTAAAGTGAATGGTATTATGCTTACCTAGTTTAGAAGTTGTTTAACTAAGTTGGTTTAAAAATTTTAAATCTTGGTTCTTTAATGTATATTTTGTGACCGATTTAAAGATTAAAAATTGAATATAAATTGGATATACTTGATGCAACTTTTATGCGCATTAAATGCTTGTACACAAGATTAGTTTAATCAGTTGTTGGAATTATTTAATGACAAGATACACTTAATGAATATCTAATTTAAATTGTACAATTATTATATGTTTATGATAACAAAAGTAATTAATTAAAATTTAAATAATATTGAAAAATGATTTCCATTAAAGTTTTGTTTTTTTATAAAACATTTTAATAAATTTTTAATTTCTTAATTATGTTCTACTACTTCAATATAATTTTTCTTATAATTGAAACTATTTTTTCTAATTTATTATTTAAGTTTCGTACACAAAAATGATAGTTTTTAAATTCATAAAAAATCATTACTACTTTATTATTTGAATATCCATATGAACTTTCATTATTTAATGGAATTTGATGGTGTTTGATTTATCGAATCAAAAATTTAAAATTTTGGCTTGAATCAATAAACTATTTGAAAATACATTGTTAAAATTCTAAATGTTAATTACAATATTTTTCAAAGTACAGAATTAATAAAATTATACTGCATATATATATACAACAGTATAAATATTTCATCTTATTGATATTCTTATTATTTGTGATTGATTTTTTTGGGGATTGAACTCGATGTATAAAACTCCTTACGCTATCAAAACGAGTTACAAATAAAATATATAAATAAAAGTAGTAAATTGTTGGAGTCCTCCCAGTCCCAAACTCCTTACGCTGTCAATGCGAGAGACAGATAGTGGCGGAGGAGTAAGAACAG
>JAPYYT010001249.1:0-55939 GCA_030522565.1 Ceratosolen corneri
TTCAAATACAAATTTCAATCAATCCAGTATTGAAACCAACATTGATACTTTGCGTAAGCATTTTTATATTTTGAATTCCATATAATTGGTAGGAATAAAAGTCTAATTTGATGAGATTATAATAACATTTTACCTTTCTAAATTGCTTTTAAAGAACGGCATTACTTTTAGATATGCTGATCATTTAATTCAGTTTATTAAGCTACGAAAGCGCTTTAATAAGTCGCTTATAAACATTTGTATTTAAGAATGGTAAAAGCAATATATTATCACTTTTTCATCAAATAATTCATTTTATCAATTCAATCATCTAATATTCATTTTTAAACAACTAAATTACTTCGTTTAAACATATTCTATTAATATTTTATGAATATATAGTTATTATAGTTACATAAATTTGTAGGTTGCATATTTAAAAGTAAAAATAAATATGAAACTTGTATTTGAAATAAAATATGAATAGCTAGCATATGAATAATTGAACAATTAAAATCTATTATACCACAATTTCTAATTATGATTATGCAAATGTAAATTTAATAAGTTTGTAAGCACTTATTTATATTAAATTGCAATTTTATGTGAAATGTTTTTATTACAGAACATACACTTTACAATAACGAGGACTTACATAAAAGTATGATATGTTTAATAATAATATTTTCATAATAAATTCTAAAATAATCAAAAGTTTCTGTAATAAACTATTCAAGTTTAATAAATTTATAAAAATTTATAAATTCAGAATATTCTAAATGACGAAACATCTTTCATTTTCTTATTCGGAAAAGAGATTATTAATAAATAAACTGTATTATATATAAGAAAAATATGCGCAAAAAACAATTAACATGCAATTAAATCAGTAAAACAATTAAAATATTACGTAATCGCCAAAAAATAAAAAACTAACAATTTTGTCAATAAACATTGGTGAAATAAGATTTTACATACAATATTCAATAATCATTGAAAAGTCTTATAAAAATTGTGCAAAGAGACAAATAATTTTCATTAAACTTATTATTATAAAATTAAAATATTTGACTCGTATAATCTTTATTCCGAGGCACATTCGTATTCTAACTTAATAATATATTTTTTAATTACATATATAAGATAAAATTTTTTTACTATAATTATCTTATACTGCATAGCCAACCAAAACGTCAAATTTCTCTTGTCGTTTTTTTGTTTAAAGACACCTTTCAACGATAAACAAAACCCCACCACAAAGAATCAATTAATTAAAATAACATTAGAGTGGTAACGTGATATACCTATAGTTTCTTCATACAGCAGATGTATTTATGAAAATTATAACAATACTTCTCTTATTGTTATTCCTATTTTACTATTCTAATATTGTTCGACGTTCTTTTGAAATCTCGAGCGCGTCATCACACTCCCCCATGGATCACCTAGAAACCTGAGTGCGAATGTTAAATCAAGACTGACATCACATTTATGTTAGCGCCGGGCAGTCAGCCAATAACAGTGCATCAAGTGCACCACTCCCCACCCAATCACATTGGGTTATGACTATAAATATGACAACATGAGCCATGCAATGGTAGTAATCTCAATAATTACTCAAGTGATCTTCACCCTCAAATCCAGCACCGATCTTTCACTAAGAACTACTACAAGGATGCTGAGGGCAGGAGGTTCACTTGCAAGAATTACGACCTTCAACTTGGAACTGATCGCCGAGATTGCACGTAAAGCGTCCAGCTCTTAAGTGAACAACAACGTTATATATACATATATCTTCTATATCTTATTTACATTATTTTCAATAAGGCCAACTTATAATACATCAAATAAGAACATTGCACACGCAATCTGCACTAACCACCAATACCTCCCCCTTCGCCATCTGCCTCTCCCCATCAACATTTTGGGGAGAGTTCATTCGCGAGTTTATTCTCGAACAAATATATATATATATATATATATATTTTTTTTTTGATAACATAAAATAAATAAAAGATCTATGGATAATTGTTCTTCCCGAAGACGTATAATGCTAATGAAATAGAAATATATAATAATAAATTGATGTACTTTTAGAAGTGTAAAAAAAAAGAGTTTATTGAGATTAGTAGCAGGATAAAAAATATTAGCAATAATAAATTGGCATGTATTGGAACTTTCTTGAAAGACTGCAAGTGTTGCATTGTTTGCAAAATTAAGTCAATGAAAATTAAAATATTCTTCAGATGCAAGAATAATTGACAATTTTTGTAAGATTTTTGACAAAATTTTGTCACTTTTACGTAGCATAAATAAAATTTTTTTAACGCGCTTATCTTAAAACTACACAGTTAAGTATCTAGTGATATAATTCAAGAGAATTCAAATGAACTAATTTCAAATTTCCATAGTATCCCCGAGCTACATTTCTTTAAAATTATATATAGATTAAAGTTAATTAATGAACAAACTAATTAATTAACTTATGAATTAATTGATCAACTTTAATTAAAGTTGATTTTAATAAAAAATTTAATTCAAAGTGAAAGTTAATTAATCAATTAATTTTAATTATTGTAGTTTGCGTAATCTTTGCGTCTTTAAGTAGGTTAAGCTGCTTAAGTATTCAAATTTAATGATTAAAAAAACATATTTTTACTCCAAATAGCATTAAAAATAATTCCTTTCTGTAAATGCATAGAATATATTCAAATATATTTTTCACCAAACAGAGTATATATATATATATATATATATTTAAGAATACTAATAAATTTTATCTAATAAAAATGGTTAGGCAACAAAAATTGTTCTACGCGAATATAATAAAATTTTATAAAGATTTAAGTATATTTATGGAGTGTATGAATAGATACGAAACTGAGTCGAATACGATGATTCTGAATAACAAATGATAATTCGATTAAGTATAGCTTTAAATTTGATTGACGTTTGCAAGATAATTTTAATTGAGATAAAAGTAACAATTGAATTTTACATAAAAATAGAGAACATACCAATACTGAGAACTATTTTAAAGGACAAATAAATTCATCGTTGATAATCATTTTTTAATTAACAAATTAATAAATAGATATACTACAATTCATTAAATATGGTAATTATAAAGGTGGCGGCATTGTTTAATTATCATTAAATATTGTATCAATTCAGAAGAAAGTAAACTTTTTCAATTGTTATTAATTATTTACAGTATTTTATTGCTGAAAATTACTTACCATACTGTGCATATTGTTAGAAAATTATTAATTGTGGATGTGAAGGAAGTAAGTCAAAAACTGAGCGAGTATTAGTGTCACGTAGCTGTAAAACAGAAAAAAAATATTTAAAGTTACGCGTAAAAATAGCACATTTAATGACTTTCAATTTCAATTAATTAGAACAAAAATTGAATATCTATTCCATTTTCAAAAAATCGCAATAAATGGTTTATGTAATGAAAATTGGCATTAATCACAGTTAAACTTAAATGCAAGGCTCAAATAATTTATAGCTACCGTCGAAAATCATAAGGAATTGGAAAAATCAATATTCTATTATTTATCTTCAATAATGTAGTTTTCGAAAGTACTGTCGGATTTATACAAAATAATAAGTATAAAAATTTCGCGTGCTATTATAATGAACTTCTAAAGCTAGTTTACACAGGTAATCAGAATTTTGTATAAGTTAATGTACAAATTATAAGAAATTGTCATTAATATTGATAAAAATATCTTGCGACATTTTGTTGATAGACTATCAATAAATAATAAGGATGATAAAGTCGATAAGAAGCACTTTATGCGAGTGGATATATTACGAGCTGGGGATTAATTTTATATTGGAATATAATAAAATAGAAAAAAGAAAGAGATGGAAAATTCGAAATTGACATACTGCTATTTTGTAAATAAATTTGCTGTTTAATAACATAAATTAATTAATAGTATTATATTAATTTTAAAGTTAAGTCAACTTATAATAAATCAAACATTAATACAGTATTTAAAAATAAAATAATTCTTTAAACTGCTTTATTTAATGTACTTTTAAATAAAATAATATTGATTTAATCACGACAAGAATTAAGAAATACAATTAATTGTACGATTATAAAATTATGAAACTACATTACAATTAATATTTAAAAAAATTGATTTGATCGCTAAATTATAATAATTCTTATATTTCAAAAAATTTCAGTATAATGAATAAGAGTAGTGCGATCGATTTCGACGAAAAAATAAAAAATCAGATACAAAATAAAAATATGAATTAAACTTCAAAAATAATTTAACTTAAAATATTCTGTTATTCTATCACTCGCAATCAATTATAGATAAATTATAATATAAGTATAAATAATAGACATTTTGAGAAAATATAAAAAAGGACGAAGATCTTTGGAAACTGTGGATAAAGTAAGAAGAGGAAAATAGTCCGGCAGTTATGTTTTTCCGGCTCATCAAAAGCTTTTTTAGAAGTAATGAATTATCTTGAGCATCTCCATGATAAATTAAATAAACAATATAAGAATGTTTTACATCATATTGACAAATACCATATACCTTTCATTCGTAAAAATGTATATAAATTATATACATAAAAACTCAAAAGAAAGTCATAAAAATGTATATGCATTGGTGTGATTATAATTCACATACAAAAGTTACATCAGTAAAGTAGGGATTTTCTTCTAAAAGCCTTACGTGAACATTTCTTTTATTCTCATTATTATTAATTGAATCGATTGTCTCGGAAGTGAATATATTTTCATGTACAACAGTAGAGTTTTATTAGGAATTAAAATAGTTTCTTTAACGTATTCGCTTATTAATCTAGTGAATTGGATTTTTACTACCTCTATGTCAATATCTTAAACTAATGATTTTTGTTGTTCTTTAAACTTTTATAAATTATTTAACGAATACTACATTTTAAATCGTGCATTAATAAAGAAATATGGTATATGTTTGGGATTCCGATAGAATTGTCGATTGTCTCTATATAATATTGTTTTCTTTCAATAGTTTATTTATGATTGCCATATGTATCTTTAAAAACCCGTGAATATAATTGCAATGACTTTGTAACGACCCTATTTATTCGGACAGCATCTCGAAAGTTCGACTATCGCGTGTCTTGCGATGCGAGTCGAGTAAAAATCAACGGGCAAAATATTCTAGGAACCCCCGCGCAGTTGCCAAACGTCCTGCTATTTTCATAACAAACCGATTCAAATGTGCAACAGCGCAACCACCACTTTATCCTCTCCACTCCTTCACAGGGCGGCGACGCTATTTGTCTACGACATTCGTCTATGTCGCTGATATCAAGTGGCCAGGAAGTGAAGCTACACTTGGAAACCCGCGACCGAGGCCACGATTTTCCCGGACCCCAGTGTACGCGAAAAGCCAAGAAGACTCCAGGATCTGCCGTCGGTACCAGGAGGATGTCCAGGAGGATGTCCAGGAGGATATTAGATGGGATGAACGTGCATCATAAGGCAAGTAGCGACCTGCATTTAAACTATTAAACTGAGACGATTGCGGTGTTTGATCACTACTAAACGTCGCGATAATATTGGGCCGGACGTCCACGTAATTGGGCATAAACAATTATTAACATTCAAGCATTCGGCAAAACGCCCACGAATGAATATAAAACATCGTATTAATCTAGAATCAACATCTTAATGGACATATAATCAATAATTATTACAAACTCCGCGGTATTCAATTTACGCCTGAGTATTGTGATAGTACGGAATAAATACAGTGCTAGATAGAGACAGCATCATTATTTCCATATATTTTCAATAAAGATAGTTTTACAATATTACATACGCCGTCTTCGTCTTCGTTTCCTTCTGCCCTTCCACTATCTTCCCCTCCCCCTTCCCCTCTCCCCTCCTTCCTCGCAGTCGGCCGAGTAGACACTCGAATCAGTTCCCGAAAAGTATAACTTTCATAATTTTTTTGTTTCAAGGAAATCACATTTCCAAGTATTATCATATTTATAAGTAAATTATATTTGGTTAAAAAATTAATTTTAACTAGGGGCTAATATTGTTCTTTCATTAAAAGATATTTTAATCGTTATTTTCATATTTTATACATTTCAGTCATGGTATGCTATAAAATAATATCCTGTATGTACATTGTACTTGTATTTATAGTAAATTTATTATACTTTGGGCAATAAAATTTACTATAATTTTTCTGAAATATTCTCATAATGTAAAAAGTTCAAAGTAGAAATTATTTTTATTTTATATGCAAATTATAAATTCATTTTAGTGCTTATGTAAACATATATTCATCGATCTTATTTTTAATTTGAAAATCCTGGCTATATTAAAGGATATTTACATATCATATCATTATCATATTCTATTTGAAACAAATATAATTATATTTATACGAATAAGGTTTTTTTTATCCAAATGCATATGTGTTTAATATGTTTTGCTCTAAATTATGAGAATTTGTGTGAAAATAATGTAATTGTAATAATATAAATGACGTAATCTTAAGATAAATTAATTAATTATTAAATGATATAATATGTAGTTCGAAATATTCTAAATGTAATTAATTCTTAGACTAATTTAATAATTTAACATTAAAAATTAGTCTTGCGATATCTCTGTTTGGATTCTAATTGCGTACGTTTAGTTTGTAAAAAAAATTTTACCCGCCGTTTTAAATAGCATTTATAAACTTTCTAATATTTTCGAAAAATGTATATAAATCAAGTGACACTTGCACCGATAACAATAAATTTCTATACGAAATCTTTAAAAAAAAAAATGAAATATAAATCACAATAGATAAATAACTTAAACGAGAATAAATTGTGAAATCGGTACACTGTTTACAAATAAAGCAAAGCAAAATAATATAATCTAAACGGCAGCTAATTGGTCCAATATAAAAGCAATATTAAACAATAAATAGATATTTATCGAAAATAATAAATTATGAAAAATGAATGAATTAGATTGATTATCATCTTGAGTTTGAAAATCTTGAAAAAAAAAAATCGACTCACTTATATTCACAGCAGAATATTTTATAAAATTGAAAGTTATAGTGTACAAAGATTACACGCAACAGGTGCAAATGAAGATTGATGAAATGCAAAAGATAGCTCATACGAGAGTACAGATTCTGTCAGTTAAGATTAAGCTTTGGTGTAAAAACGGTGAATATTTATTTTATAAAGAAACCGCAACTAAATAGCCTTAATATTAGAGGAGGTCAACAGAAACTATAATAACCATTACGACCGAGTTAAGGCAGGTGCCTGCATATAAATAATATAATAAAAGACAATCTTACGTTTACATTAAATGAACAATCTTTAGGGTAAGGAACGCGTAATAATTTGTCCAACACATAGCTACTTTATTTATTCGTTAATATAATGCTCCAGTAATGTAACGAGAGAAATCTCGGCCATACGAAAGTAAAAGAGAAGAAATTAAGCTCCGAAAATTACATCTTTAATTCCAAATAAATTCATCGAGCAAACTATACTCTTATAAATAATAACATTGCTGTCAATATTAGATTTACCGTTTAATCCAGCAACAGCACTTTATCATTCATTTTGTACCAAATTTCAATATACAATACATAAACACAAGCATTAACCTTGAAATTCAACCATTTCATCGAGTAATCTCCAATTCTCTATACGAAATGAAAAATGAAAACATGCGAAATTGCATTGCATTCACAGAATTCAAGATATCAATTACCCTGACGCTATCAATGCGCAAGTAATGGACCGGCAAAGGTTTAAAAAGCCACTCCCAAAAATCTTCCAAGGCCATAATCAGCTCATACGCAAGTCATACGCATTCTACATTGCACCGTTGCTTTGCACTTTGCTTTGCGCTTTGCTTTGCACTGTGGTTTGCACGTTGCTTTGCTCATCGCGCGCTACCCACGCACTCCCAAAACGCATGTCTATGCACATCAATGGCCACCGGCTACTTACGGCTAATAGAGTCCCTCAATCTCGCACATTTCTTCAACATAACGCGATTTTCATGAAGGAGCACCGGGGCCGAGGCCCTTCGCTCATTCAATAAGATGCTCGTGCTTTCGAATTTCAGCTGCAGCTCGTCCTTCGCAGCTGCTTCAACCTCCAGGTCCTTCTTGAGCTCGCGTAGCTGCCACTCGAAGTAGTCGCCCACTTTGCGCTCAAGCCCGCCCTTGTCCACGCCGATGTTCACCAGTGTGGATTGTGACTCGCCGCCGACAGAAGTCGAGCTCTTTGCTCAACATCTCTTCGCCATCGTGTCGCGCGTCCTTGAGCCCTCGCACCAGCTCGGTCGGCCTTCTCCTTCGTTAGCGCATCGATCTCCGCCCTCGGCTTATTAATGTACTTATGTTGGCTGTGAGGGCTCGGCTCGAGAGGACTGGAACTTTAGGGCGAATTTGTCTTTGCTCGCTCCTCGCTCGTCCACTCGCGGCCGAACGTTCGTGTTGTCGAACTCGGCATTGTTGTCCTTTGGTTGAATCTCGGCGAAGTGTCGCCCTGCGTTAGTGCGATTGTCGGCCAATGAATAATCCGAGTGGCAGCAATGTTTTAATCGTTATTTAGTTTGCTGGAGAATTTGCATTAGGCGGCCCGATTGGACTGTGCAAAATGAAAGTCTCGTTGGTGAGTTTTGCGCCAATTTTGTTGATTATGGGGGAGGAGGGGGTTTGTTTATTAAACGATTGTCAGCTTATGGTCAGTTAATGGTGCTTCGAGTGTGTTGGCCGGCATATTGGGAAGTGAATTAATATGTTCGATTTATGAATTTTCTTTTTGGTTTTCCACAATTGTTTTATAAGCGAATGAATTGCAGTTGAAATTTTCTTTTCGCGCCGTGATTTACGGCGTTGAGGGGCAATTTGGAATTTTTAATGACTGCAAGCTATCGTTTAAATTTCTAAATAGTTCAAAATTTAAAACACGACAGGTTAATTGTTGTAAAAATTATTCTTAGATGAACTGCGGATAGCCATTGTCAAAGTACTCATTTTGCATTAATTTGTTGTGTCTTAAAGAGCCTCTACGTTTTTGTAATAATTTTCATAGACTCACTTTAAATTAGTAGATTCTCTCTGCCAACGATGCGCTCATACATTTTTCTTTTATTAACTTTTGATGTAATTTTGCCAAGGACTCTTGTAAAGCTTATGCTTGATTTGTTAGGTCTCGGTTTTCTTCATCCTGCAATAAATTTTGATTATTTACGTCCACCACATAATGCTTTACGTTTGTCATAAATTTTGCTTAAATTTTTAACGAACTGTAAAACTTCTGCGATATAATTATTGAAATTATTTGTTTCATTAAATTTTACATCTCTTAATTGGACGACGACAGTTACACTTAACATGTCACAGTTTTTGCAAAATTAATTCAATTTTTTGTGATTCGGAATTTTACAATAATTTTGTCATAATCGGATTGCATTATTAACTAAGTCGTAATTCCACATTACTATTACTTATGAAATGACTTACCGATGTAACATCAATAGTTAATCATGTGATTTTGAAAAGACATCATTCTTCAAGCAGCTGACATAACCTAATGTTTATAGCTATTTAGTATTTAAGTCAATGTCATTTGAATTTCCATATAAAATTATTGCATTTCATTACAATTATTGCAATTCATTACAATATTGCATTTCATTACAATATAATATTATAATATTATTTGAATATTAATGCTACTTCCAGTTTTCATTTTTCCAACGCATATGAAAAATTAATCTTAACAGTGTTCAGCTATTCTCTTGATATACAACAAAATAAATACGAAGAGTATTTAGTGGAGGCACACGCACTTTTTTTCCTCAAGCAACTCTCCAATAATAATTGCTAAAAAGAAATTGAATAAGTTCGTGATAATAAAACGACAGTTTATCCAACAACAGTTTTGATATTGAATACGCAAATCATTTGAATTACTGTTAATTAATAAAAGGCACGAGGATATTTTGCAAATATGAATTAACAAACCGCAACATTCATAAAGATTTTTTACATTTTCGAGAATCAACAGCAACATACCTTAAATGATAATGTTCATATTAATTATACGAAACAAATGCTCATTTCATTATGGCATAATGTTTAATGGGCATTAAATATTTTGGTATTAAAAAAATACTTTGAATAATAAGTTCTTCTACGCTGAATGGTTTTTTTAGTGGATGCACTTTTTGCATACAATCTTTTGTAATAGAAGTACTTTTAATAGCATATACTCGGGAGTTTAAGTGAATTAAACTCTAGAATAAAAGTCTTCAAAGTCAGAAGTACTTCCATATACTTGGCAAAAATCAGTTTGTAAATTGGAAAAACCATACTACGTGTATAACCATATATATAAGGAAAACGAGGTTCTATTTGAGTGGAGGTCTTTTAAATACGTTTTTAAAAATATTAATAATATGCTCGCATGAGCTGAAATATCTCTATGAAATGGATTAAAAAATTGTTGAAACGAAAATGGCCACGCAACAATAATAATAGAGATGGTATAACTTGAATGTATACATTATCAAGATATTCCAGATTTCAACGTGTTAAAGGTAAAAGAAGAGCAGTCATACAATAAAACAAAGTTATTAAAGCCTCAGCCTGTATAGTTATCGAGCACTCGATTTCTTGATAAAGGAAAAATCAAATGCAAATTTACTAATGCCCTACTACCATCTCACTTGTTTATAATAAAAAAAAAAAATGCACATCCCTATTTTTTAACCCACTTTTAACAGCTTTAATGGTATTACAACAAATTTAAAGAAGCTAAAAATACTTTTAATACTTTCTCGTCTTTTTCCTCCTGATTTTTTCCAATTGATTCAGCTTCTGCATTTAGAAGCTTTTCACCGAATACCTTTCTCTGCGAGTCAATGATGATATCGTCTTTCTTCCTTAGTTGTAATTGCATTTCATTCACTAACTGTTCGCACATTTTTATTCTTTCACATAAATTAGATATTCCCCTGGCGCTGTAAATCTTTCGCCAAACTATCGTTCATAAATTTCTGTTCAGCGTCATTCTCATTTCATACTTTTTCCCTGGAAATGAAATTCGAAACACAATTACGACCCATCCTTGCTTATTAAGCAAAACATTCTACATTACTAAGTGGCTTTAAATTCTATCCCCTCCCTACCCCCTCCCACTCCCCCACATGCAACATTAACTGTTGACAATTTTAAATTTAATCAAACTGTTAAATTGCATTCTTTTGTTTCATCCCTTCAAATTAAATTCTGCGGCAATAGCTTACTTCAAAGTTTCAACCTGATTCAAGAGACGCTCATTCTCCTTCCTAAGCTCATCACAGCTTTTCGAAAGTTCAACCAATGTCTCTATTGATTTCTCTAACGCGCAAGGCACCTGCTGATCGCCTTTTTTCCCCGTCTTTCATCAGCTCGCGTAGCTTCGCGCGTAAACGATTTAAGCCGAACAGGAGTACTCCTCCCTCCCACCCTGCAGTTTCAGTTGGAGATTGGCTATTGTCTCTGGCAACCTACGTTTTTATTCCGTCGTGTCATTTTTCAATTTTTTTTTTTTTCCCCTCTTGGTTCTTTATTTCATTATTATTATTATTATTATTATTATTATTGTTATTATTACTGGATAAGATTTGAGGTGAAATTATTCTCTACAGAGAGATCACTTCCTACATTTATAAACGTCAATCCCACTACAGGTTATCTATTATAAGTATTGCATTTATAATACGAGTATGAAGTTTACAAAGGTTGTATGCGAAAAATTGAAGGTAGTAAATTTTCTCAATAACAATTTTCAAATAAAATGTAATTTTTGATGTGCCGACTACTTATAAGTTTAAAGATCTTTCCTATAACAAAGGAGAATTTTCAAGATGATTTCGATGAAAAAAATTATTTTCTAAACATTTTATGAAATTCAAGCATTATCAAAAATTCTTTTCTAACCTTAAACGACTTTACATTACACTTTTTTTTATCGCCTTTGTATTATAATATTCACATCTATGATAAAAATTGACACATTGTATCTTTATGCAAAGTGCCACTTAAAATTATAATGCCACCTAAATAGTATATTTATTTCTTATGATTTAAAAATATTTACCTATTTATAATCATATAAATGCAATAATTAAAAAATTTATAGACTATTATAGCCATAACTATTAATTTTTATTTGCTATTATTTTGCTTTTAATGAAACTAAATATGTCATAATATATTGCCTATGTTAGTAGAAAAATTACATTAAATCCAACAGTACTTTATATCCATATACTTATATTATATTAAATTTATATGTATGCACATATTGTTCACAACTTATACTGATCTTAATTATTAATTGCATGAAAATAAGACGTATAATAAAAATACGTATCCGTATATTTGAAACATCTTTCATACATATTGTTTACACTATATAAACTACTGTTTTCCAAGTAGGTTAAAATTATATGAACGATTAAGTGTATTTCGAAAATGCTATCACAATTTTTTCAAAAAAAAATGAAATTACTTCCTGTAAAAATCAATAGTAATTTCAGTTTATGGACTACATATTATATTAAAATTTATAGTGTTGTGAACTAAGTAAATAAATATATAAATACACAATTTCTTCTTATAAATAAAATGTTCAATATATATATGTATATATTTAAATTATTTTCTCTTTGTACTTATCTTTAACAATGATTTTTGTTAAAATCTGTATAGTAGTCAGTATACTATATCCAAAAGCATATTTCAACAGTTGAAAATTAAGATTATTTGAAAGAGATATTATTTTCCATTACTGAGTAAAGAATTTTTTTTGAAAAAGTCTTAAAAAGGCTTAAAAAGTCTAATATTGTATAGAAACATTTACAACTACTTCAACATATGATTATTACGGAAAATTATTATAGCTACTCATCCTCGAAAAATTAATAAACTTAAATTTTTAATTAAGATTCTATAATTTTAATATGTTTGATTGGCAAATAATCTGACTAAAAGACGAATTTTAATAATATTTGTGAGCCGTTGGATGTAAGGTAAACATATTGTACGTTAAACAATAGATCCAATTACTGTATAAATGAAAGTTAATTAGCAAACTAAACTGAATTTTGTATGTAAAGACTTAAGTAATTTGTTAATATAGTACAGTGTTAAATTTTTATTTTTATAGAAATAAAATTTAAAAATATCCATAAGTTGTGTTAATGTATTAATAAACAGTGTATAATAGTACAAAATCTCGCACTGATTCATTTAAAAAGCTGCTCTTTATAATTATACTTATTTTGATGATACATAAATATCTTTTGACTGGAAAAATTTGTTAACTTTCAATTCATTAACCTTATACTTTCGCAATTTATTAGCGTTCAATAAATCTTGAAAATTTAAGTATTTAGAAAATCGATTATATGTACACAAATACGTAGCTGTGTAATAAATAAATTGCTTAAAAATAGGTTAAATTATCCTTCAAAATTATTCTGTAATCTAGAATAGCTACTAAGTGCGAATTAATTCGTCATTACACTTTTATGAAAGTTGCATATTCTTTGCATTCATGCCATATTAAAGTGAGATATAAAAGTGAATAATCACACATTTAATAATACATATTAATAATTATAGAAATAAACACTGTAGATGCGTAATTATTAATTTTTTCAAAAGCCATTTTAATAAATAAATGAGAATTAACGAGTATAACAAAATAATGCATTGAAGCGCATTTCGTGCAATGTGCGATGGATGCATTGTTTGGCTAAACAGATTATATCATTGATATTATATGTAATCGTATGATTTATATTTACGTTCTTCTGACTTTGAGTTTTAAGACATTAAGCACATTAAGTTTCACATTGCTCCTCGGTAAGCTTGCAATATAAAAAAAAATTATAAAAATCCCATTTGAAATACACTGTTATTTATTATCTGCCCTCTAATAAACGAAAGTAAAATATGTGAGAATACTTATCTGGCAGGATATATCGTAATGCTAAGTTGATAGTGAAATAAAATAATAACGGTAAAAATAGCCGATCATTCTTGTTATTCTCTTTCTTTTTTTCTTTCGACGCTCTGCTCATGACTTACTGGATGTGTTTCTGTTGCTTTCAGTTATGCGACTATTAAGTGTTTTATTCAGATTTCTGATGTCATTGTGGAGTTCGTTAAAGCGTTGCTGAGATGTTCCTTGCGAAAATGGATGATGAGAGCGGCTCGGGATTCTTATCCTGGTTTTCGTTAACGCCTGCCAGTTATGAAGCCACAGTCTTTAAAATTCTATAGATTCTATATAAGCTTGGCTCGCATTATTTATGCAGCGGTAAAGGTAAGTCGAGCAATTGGAATGAGCTACATTTAGCATAACATCTTCACCAGAGTAATGATTTTTGCGATGAAAACATTTAATATTTTATTAATCAAGAGTTGAAGATTTTGCGGATGCAATTGCCAAGCATAAAATATTTTATCTTCGGAGTTGTATAGTAAATACCGATTTAACCAATTTGTTCTTTTACTTTTGAATTAATCAGGGAAACGAGGATTGATAAAAACGGTAATTGCACACTTGTAAGCAAACGCTTTTATATTTATGTTATAATTCTTATTAATAAATTAAAGTTGATATTGCACGAATAATTAAATGGCATTATTATAAGTAAATGTTCCTTTATAAATAATCCTTAAAAAAAAACATTAATTCCCGTTATTATTTTATGGCACAAAATTCATGAACCTAATGTCTCGAAAATCTTCGTACAATTACTTTGGTATTGTAAAATATGAAATTTCTTTTATCAATTAATGAAATTTTGTTTTTCATTATAATGATATTAAAAGCATTAAATTTTTTTAACGTTTATTATTTTGTAATTAGCTGTTATTCAAAGATAGATTAATTATGATTAAAGTATTGGATTTCACGTTACTTGTGCCTTGATGCTTCTTTAATATGCTAAATTATTTGCAAAGCCTCAATGTTTATGAATGTTTAGCTTTTTGAATCACTATAGAATGCGTTATTACATGGAGCATCAAAAAATTAATTTATATTCAAAATCAAAGTTAAAAGCAATTTTCATAAAAAGCGTTAGTTCGAATTTAATTGAAAAATTTATAAAATTATGTTATAACATGGAAAGAAATGAAACTTTCCGTATAATAAATTTTTTTGAATAAAAAAAAACCATCAATTAAAATTGATTTTAAAATATATTAACGCAGATTGAATAGGATGAAAATAAGAGCAAATACAATAATTTCTTCTTGCTGAATTCTATGATAATATTCATCGTATTTACATATTCGAACATTATAATAAATAAATATTTTTATTTAAACGAAATAAAAAATGTTTTTATATATTGTTTGAAAAGAAAAAATTTAAAAGAATACTTTATTAAATAAGTTATAAAGAATATGGAATACAGAACAGAAATAAGTAAGAGACGGAAGAACTTTTTGCTACCAAAAATATCGCAAGGATAATTAAATGTAAAAAGTAAGATGGATAGAAAATATAATTAAAAGAAGAAATTAACAAACATTGTGACATTTTAGTAATAAAAAATAACAAAATTATGTATTTTTTGAATACGTTGAGATAACGATAGGAAAATAAAATTAACGAAATATTATGTGAAATACATTATAATTAAATATCGTAGATGGCTTTTACACAAAATATAAAAATAAATGATACTCTAGTGTTGATGAAGTAATAAATACAAAAGTCTCTAGAACCAAATAAATATTAAAAATAATTATAATAAATAGTTTGATAAAACTGTTAAACTCGGTAAACAATGACTTCAATTTTTTAATAACGATTTTCATTATAATTAACTAATCTTATAATAATGTTTTATTTATAAATTATGCTTCATTTGTAAACATGTTTGAAAATGCGTTACAGCTGTAATTTAAAGGTACAATTAATTGTGTCCTTCGTACAGAAGAATTACCTTCGATTCAAATATCGACTTAAAAATCAATTAAATATATAATCATAATAATGAAGTAGCAAAAATATTGCATCATAACTATTCATAAAATTAGGTATTAGAAAGGGTTAAATATAATAATGTCATAATTATTGTAACATGTAGTTTTGAATAATTATTGGAATTTTTAATAAATATTTAGAAAGTGGTGAAAGTGGAAATTAAAGAAGTGAAGAAACAGTAAATAATCTTTTGAACTTTTCGTCTTATTATACCTTTGTCTTGTGTATAATGTTTTACTAACAGAAAAAAGTAAAGAGAAAAACTGAGCATTTGTCTTAATTTTCATTTTTATATTACACCTCATTATAATGTTGTGATTTATTAAAAATTCCGTAATTACGCATCAAAAAAACATTTATCATAATTGAATTTATTATTTGACGCTACAGTAATAAGTACATAAATTTTTATTAATTGTTAATTATTAAATAAAAATATGTCATATTGATTGAAAAATCGTTTTTATCTCCAAGCAAAAATCACACGCATCCACACATATATATATATATGAAAGTGCGAATTGTTTTTTTTAAACATTACAGCTCAAGTCTATCAAAGAAATCAATTTCATTTTTGAGTTGTTTTATCAAACCTTAAATATTAAAAATATCCCCATCGCAGAACAGCATATTATTTACATCCTTAATTAACTAATTACAAAATTTTTCTTTAAATACAAAATACACAATGTCGTTTAACAAAGTCCTAAGGTATCCTAAAAGTTGCTTAATAGAAAAAAATCGATAATTGCTGTAATTTAATCATTTCTTGTTTTTTTCATGAAAATCAAATTTCTCACGAAGACTTCCGTCCATCTATTATAAATCAAACATTACAATATTCCCAATTATCCTCTCAATACTCATTATGGCAAGCTACAAATCTAAAAAGCCCTCGACATTCTTAACCCATACACAGTCTCCCATGAACCTCCCCAATGCCTTGCTTGCTGACTCCCAACCTATCAGGCTGACCAGAAAACAAAGCCTCGAGGCAAAAGTACTGCCCTAACCCACACACCGAGTGTGACTCCGTAATGCATTCACCCTGGGACCGAAGAGCGATGTCGAGAGAGTGCGTCCAAGTCCCCAACTGATGTCGTTGGAGCTGCCACTTCATCGCCGAGAGCTTCTTCAGGGTGGAGGGTGAAGTCCTGGATGCGCGACACCGGTGAGTCATCGTCGCAAGGGTTGTGGCGACCGTAGCGAGGGGTTCTATTATTGGGTGACTTCCATGTCCCGGAGATCTGGGGTTGTTGACTGGGGATGCCGCTTGGCTGCTGCCCTCGGAGATTAAGCTGCAGGAGTACTTTGAGGTTAAGGATGTGCGGCCAGGGTCATTCGTTCGCCGGAAATGCCAGGGCAGAGGCGTTATTGAAAAGCTTTGGGTGGGAACTTTCAAATTTTGAAGGCGATTTTGGAGTCTGAGTGTGACTGTTATAGGTGAAACGCCATTTTTGATTGACCACTTCGAGGGTATGCGAATGGACATGTATTGGAAGGTCGTTAAGAATGTGTAACTTGAAGATATAGTGTTAGTTGACGTGTCAGCGCTGATCGTTTGCAGTATCAGCAATGTGTAAATCAATAATAGTAATGATGTAAATTTAAGATGATTCGATGATATTCTTGTAGTTTGTGAACTTTGTTCAGAAATTTGAAGGAGCCGGAGAATTCATTATTAGTGATTATAGCTTCAAATGAGTAACGATAGAACGTAATAGAGATGAGACAGAGATATTTAACGATCGATTATTCTTTCCTTCATTAATATAATGCAAGCGTAGTGTTGAAATAAGACGATTACGATCATTACAATTATACTACATAATCATCTAATTTTGTTTATCTAATTTGTTTATGAAATTTTTGTCTCTCGTCTTGCTTCTTTTTCGCTCCTATTACATTTTATCTTTTATCTTATAAACTTATTATCTTGTAAAAAACGTCAAATTCATATATATATATTTTTTTTTGTTTTTACTAAAATGAGGAGAAAAAATAGTGACAGTTGTTTTAAATCAAATAGTTTTTCGTTTTAAACCATCTCTTTCTATTGATACAAAAAATTCCAAATAGTTTTTAGTAAGCCTGTATGACTGAAAACTAAAATTATAAGAATGTCGGCAATTGAAATTCATTAAAATTTAAGAACGATACGACTCTGAATTATTAACTATGCATTTATTTAACTTTTAATTCCAGACTTGATACACGTGGATCATTCTGAAATCATTAAAAAAATTTCAATGTAAACAGTGGTCTGCAAAATACTTGATTTTGATCTCGAATTTCTATTGAATATTCAACGAAAATAATCAACTTTAAAAACGTAGAAGTATTAATAAATTTTTTAAATATTTATATAGTTAAAAGTAAATAAAGAATAAGAATAATTAACGATACTGTTACTTTGGAATAAAGATTTTACAAAAAGTAACCGTGACTGTATTCATTCGTAAATTTTATTATTCAGAAATATATATAATACATGTAAGGAATATATAAATATATATATATATATATAAATATATATATATTCTATGTGGATTAATATTAAGAATAACTCCTTTATTGATAATTTATAAATTGCAAGCTTCATTTAAAATGTTATATTTAGAAGGTATTCTAAGCATATCAAAAATATACTTATTCGTTTTATTTACTTTGTGCATTTTTTAGAAAAAGTTCGAGCATTAAATAATGCAAAGAAAAATAAAAATCATTAAAAAAAATATATAATATATCACGACATTGTGATAATTGTAACTTAAGTTATAGTCTTGTTTATAACATTGATAATAGGCAAACAATTAAAGGAAAAAATTGTGAGGGTATCGAAATTATTATCTCAAAGCTATGAAATTTTTCCATTTTTACATTGATATGTCAAATCCATAATTATGGATCATAATCTACAGTCATAAAGTTGCTATGTAAATATAAGGGCTTTGAATACATAGTAATTGGCAAAATAAACTGTAATAGCGCTAAATAAAAATATACGGAAGATGATAATATTTGCCGCAAATACTGCTGATATGTTATCTCTATTTGTTTGTTCCTTTTCCCAGTCAGA
Organism: Ceratosolen corneri; assembly: GCA_030522565.1. Taxonomy (NCBI): domain Eukaryota; kingdom Metazoa; phylum Arthropoda; class Insecta; order Hymenoptera; family Agaonidae; genus Ceratosolen; species Ceratosolen corneri. The sequence goes on from JAPYYT010001249.1 coordinate 19,127, forward strand.
ATGAAGATAATTTTCAAAATTTTGAATATATTGTGGTTTTATTATTTAAGTATTACACTAAAAGAATTCTATGATATTTTATTTTTATTATTATAGAGTGAGGTGTAGAGAGTTGGATGAGGTATAGAGTGACAATATAATAAATAAGATAAAGATTAACACAATTGTCGATAATATGAGTCGGTAATACTATCTAATAATATGCGAATTATTTATCTTCATTTGAAGTATGTGTATTGTTGTATACAAACAATTTGTCTTCTATCGTACAAATCTCCAACTCTTTATAAAACGTTTTTAAAAAATAAATCAGTTTTAATCTCTTAATGTTTCTCCAAATGGCAAAATTTTATTAAACGTAAGTGCACAATTTCTATTACCTTGTCAAGTAACATAAATTCTCGAAATATCTAATTGCAATGTAATTCATTGAACTCCAATGTAAACATATAAATTTTGTATGACTTGTTCGCCATCGAAAATCCATAGACACTTGATCATTACGTTGACAACTCAAACTCAGCATTACGTAACATACTTTGAAAATGTATAGAAAGTTCGCAAATAAATTCTTCAATCTTCTACAACTAATTTAAGCTTCTGATTATAAATTGAAATCAATAAGGGAAAATCACATTTCTTTAATCAACCTCCATTTAATTAACAATTAAAAGTAAAAATAAAGGAATATTATCATATTTCTTTTATAGTTTTTTTTTTTTTGTATTTAAATGGTATAAGAATATTTGAAAATCAATACAAAAAATATATAAATCTATATTTTTATTGATATTTTTTTTCATTCACTAGAAAAAATAAGCTTTTTTAAAACTCGTTTATTTTCAATTAACTTAAAATTAATATTGTAGTTGAGAATTTTTCAAAATAAATCAAAGTATGTAAATAACTTTATAAAATACAAGTGAATCAGATGTGACGAATTACAGTTAAAAATGTAAATGCAAGGAGAAAAGATCAGTTAAAAAAATTTGTCAGATAATATGAAAAATATTTTTATTTCATATATATATATTTGGAAAATTTTTATTGAGAAACATAAAAATTATTAACTTTTAAATCAACAAATAAACTAAATCAATTAAAGCAAATCATATACATTTTAATACGATATATTTCCAAGTATCTTTTACTATAAAAAGAATTTACTTTTCACGAGTTTAATTGAAATAATTTGTTTTCTAAAGTATAAAATTCGCTGTCATATTTAACGGCATTGCATAATTATGACTGCGAAATATAATATTATTCGATCTACTTCAAAAAGAACAATAAATAATTATTCATTTATATAATACTAAAATAACTTGTATTTTTTTTTTATCCATTTTTCTACACATTTTCAGTTACGTATTATTAATATAAAATACATTTGTCGTGTGTTTGTATGGAAAATTAACTTTATGTTTTCATTTATTTTTGCATGAGAGTGATTTTAGTCAATAAAGGTTATTATTAATTTTTTTTCTCTTTTTTTTCATAACTATGTACATTTGACGTCAATTAATATATCTAATGATGTCAACAACATTAAATTGTTATACTACAATATGACAAAAGTACAAGAAAAATTTGGCTCATACAGGAGTTATATATTTAATATTTGAACTATGATATTGAGACATGGAATTTTCTTTCATGAGTCAGCAATGAGTTGTTACATATAATGAATAGATCTTCTAATATATAACTACTTCATTTCATTTATAACTTTATTTATTTACGTTTTCCCGACATTCTAATTACAATGCAAAAGACTTCCACTTGAAATTAAAAATATTATAAAGTTATATGGTAATTTTTACTGATGTTCATTCTGTCGTATTATTATAGTACTTTGTTAGAAGTTTAAAGTGAATTTCACTCGATCTGAAATAACATCCTACGGTTTCAAACCCAATTTACAAATAATTGAAGAAAAATTCGATCAGTGCATTGAGAAATAAAATTATCAAGTTCCTACACTTGTAAATAATTATAATAAATGAACGAACTATGGTAAGAATCTAATTTCTAAATTCAGATAATTGCTATGAATATCCATAGAAAAATTAAATTCTCAAAACGGTACAATTAAAGCCCGTTAAAGTATTAAGATGTAAAACAGCTTTCCTGGTAAGAATGACTATTTTAGAGAATCCATTGATTCTGATTATTGTAGAGAATTAGTTTTTATAACAATCAATTGAAAATAAACAAAGACTACCACTTATTATTCGTTTTATTCATACAGTATTTTGCTACAATTTAATACAATGGGTTTTAATCTCGTTAACATGATTTCGAAAGTAGTGTCAATCAACATAATTATTTATAAGTAGATTGCACAGTTGATTATATGTATTGTTAATTAAATTATAAGAATACGTTTCGCTTGTTCAGATGCTATAGAAAAAGAGAAAAAGCAGAATATAAGTTCAGTACGTAAGACAAGCGTATACGAACGCAATTCAGGTTGATAAAATACTTTATTTCAAGAAGAAATTTTTCTTAAATTAATTAATTGATATTTGTTCGATCAGCTTGAAAGCTTTTTTTTTTATATGTCTTTAAAATGCAAAATCTTGGTTCATGAATAAAATATATTTTAACATCTATATTATTAATTTTGGGTGGCTCCTGTCACCGAAATAGGACGTTTAATTAACTAAATTTTCTTTTCTTTCCAATTAAACGAATTAGAGCGTGACCCATAATGTATTTAAATTTCAATCATTTATATTTATGTTTGTGTTAGAAAGTATTTTAATATCCATAAATATAACAATCTAGAATCAATGCTTGTTTGCGCTTCTTTCGTGCCTTAATCCCTAAAGCATAATTATCGTTTTTATCATATTTTCACTAACTAATTGTAGAGTAAGTATTTTTTTATTTTAATTTGTTATTCGAAAAATATAATTAATTGACAGTTATGTAACTGGACATAATTTTTTCTTTTTCAATTTTTCCCACTATCTCTTGAAATTGATACATTATTATTATTATTATTGTTGTTGTACACAATTCTTACACTTTCTTTGAAAATACCAAGCAATAAATGAGAATAAAGTAAATTACAAATCTATATATAATTCTGTCTACTTATCAATTTAATTAATGAAGATTCTGATAAATAATTATGTTCCCGGATTTAAAATTTGATTCAATAAAGTATTAAAATGTGCTTGCACATTGCACAAAAATAACAAGACAAGGAAAATGAATTAGAAAATCGCTACGATCGATCAAAGATATAAAATTAAAAGTTTACAGTATAGCACCTCGTAAAATAGAGAAAAATTACGAAAATAAATCGCACCAAGTATCTTTTAAATTTGAAATTTAAATTACGATTCGTACAATGCAATAGCGCGCGTCCTTATATTTACGCATTTGACACGCCCACGCACATGTATGTACAAACTACGCGGGCATATTTATTCATATAAGCAAACGAAAACATATATGCATGCACAAAACTAATACTTATGCATCTCCTCAATTGGCTCGGACTAAAGCACAAAAGTAGTCTTAATACGGGAACGCTGTGAATTATTAAGATAAGCATTCGGTTCAAATCATTGTTAACATGGTAATAGAAACAAATGGGAATATCCCGTTCGAAGATAAAATTGAAGACGGATAAAGCGAAAGGATTGAAGCGATTGGTGACATTCGCAAGCAATTGAATATCTTTATCGAGTTGCTGTAATGATGCACGTATTTACGCAGAAGCACATTTGAAGCTTCTTACATGAATTGCCGTCGAGCTAATGCATTGAGAGAAGAAGTGCGTTAAATAAAATAGTACGCGCATGCCTGACTGCGGCTAATCTAGTTACTCAGCAATTTCAAATGTCCGATCGATCGTCTTTAGAAGGAAAGAAAATAACCAGTGATACTTGTAAGAAAGGAAGGAGGATGGGAATACTCGTTGCACAACGGACTCAGTGCACTGGATAACGAGTATCGAATACAAGAGCCAATTGTCTGAGAGTTGCAGGCAGAAAAAGTCGGATGGAAAATAAGTCACGATATTTTTCCTCCTCGCATTGCCTCTTTTTTTCTTTTTTCTTTTTTTGTTAAGTATTTTCACAAAGAAATAAAATCAGCGGGTAAAATAAGAAGTAATAAGCTCGAAGGAAAGTTCTACATTAAGTTGAATAAACTGAAAAAGCGCGGCGGCTGTAGCCGGGAGTACTGCGTGACGAGCACTCAAGTAACAACATTCGTTCTTTATAAGGTTGAAAACTTCATTAGAGCTGATCGTTAGCATGGTCACCGTCTTCGCTGAAAGTCATTCAAAGCCTCTGCTGAGCAGCCCTATTCAATGTAATTAGAAAAAATACGACGGATTTATTTCAGTATCCAGATGCACCTTAGAGTATTCAATTCTCGTCGAAACAGAAGAGGCTTAATAATGATAATTGAGAAGAAGCTCGATCTATATATATTATATACATATATATATACATATATATCGGCAATTGTGGATTAAATGCTTAAATTGGTGGAACTAGAATACGGGAAAATGTCTCGTCTCGTCCATTTGTTTCCATATAAAGAGACCTTATTTACACAATAGGTGTGCATTGGCGATAAGAATTATATCAGTGAAACTCATTTGAAAATAAGCGCTGTTTTAGGTTTTCCGATTAGGATTTCACTCATAACGATTATGACGCAAATATACAATCACGGAGCCAAAAAATAAAACAATTTCAAATCAAAATCACAATGAAAATTCGCAATGTAGTTCGCTTTCGCGTAAGTTCATAAAACGCCGCATTAAATGGACCTCATGTTTGGAGAGAATAAGTGATAGGCTTGACGAAGGTCTGAGAACAAAGCAGTAATCTGAAAAACAGATAAAACAAGGAGAAATAAAAGGCGAGTAAGATAAAGGTACGAAGGGAAGTGGAAGAGACACAAACAAAGCCAGAAAAAGAATATAAAAAGTGCGGCTACAGAATGACGGCAGGAATAAGCAAGAAAAACATGTGCAGGACTAGTGAGACGTAAGAGCAAAATAAATATATATCTGTTAGTGGGATGTCGATAAAGAAAAAACCGCATTGACCACGAGATGATAGGTAGATAGCTGTGAGTATTAAATAAATAAACAAAGAGATTGAAAAAATAATAAAGGAAAAATTTTAAACAGCTATGGTGTAGAGAGCAAAGATAGTTGAATGGATGGGAAAAAATTGAATGTGATTAAGGGAGAAAAAATTGAATATGATAAAACAGAAACGTAATGAATTTGAGATAATCTAGAATGATATTATTAAGGCAAAACAAACAAAGAAGCGAGTAGTTTTCGTAAAAATAAAAAGTAGATTAGATTGTGACAATGAAATGGGCAGAAAGAACATGCAATTATAAATTGAAAGAATTTCGAAAAAAAATATCAGATAATAAATTAAAAATATAAGGATATACGTAAAATAGAGTGACTCATTCAATGATTAGAACGAATAAGGTGAATTAGTTTAATTAAAAATTTGGAGATAAAAGAATAAATAACGACAAAGAAGTCAGCCGAAGAAAGAAAGGAAATTAACGCTGACGATAATCTAGTAAAAGAAAGATTTAGTAAGAAAAAGATGGATACAAGAATTAAATAGACAAATTGTCAAAAAAGAGAGGTTAAAAAGAAATAAAACAAAGATAGGATACTTAAGGATTAATGTAAATCCAAAATGATTAAAATAAAATGATGAGAAGGAAAAACTTGAGGAAGATGTAAGAGAAAAGTACAATATGGAAATTAGAAGAAAAAAAAAGGAGCGAAAAGAGTGGAAAAGTCAATGTCTGTTTATATATATATAAATAATGAGGTAAGGTTGATAAATAAAAATATTAAGTTTAAAGGAATTTGATACCGTTGGTCTAATAAAAATGTATATGGAAGAGGACAGATATAAAAATAACACATAAATCACTGGGGGAATTTTAATATAAATGTTACTGTATACAGAAGGAATAAATATAGAACGAAAAATGAATAAAATAATTTAATGAAAGCACCTTAGTAAGAAAAATCGAATAGAAAATGAAATACGGTAATGCACGACGAAATCAATGAGATAAATTTTCTTTAACAATAATACGAAGAAAAATTACATCTCTAACAGACAAAGATTAGCAATGACAGTCGTAATTATTATGATAACAGTGCTAGAGGCAAATTAAGTAGGCATAAATAATTATAGACAATGGATACGACATACGAAATGCACGCGGACATATTAAATAAAAGACTGGCGGAAAAAGTGGAAGATAAATTAGAGCAAATCAATTTGGAGACAAAAATAAAAAGTGAGAGAGGAAGGCTATTTTTATATTCAATCATGTTGTGAATAAGGAATTTGAAGTTTAATTAGTGGAGATTTTGAGCCTTTTGAGTCAAAAAAAGAAAGGAAAGAAAGAATGGAAGCGTTATTTGTAAAAAATTAAAGGATAAAAATTAATTATATAGTAAGGAGTAAGAAAAATACCTTTACGTCATTTTTGGCCAGAAGAATAAAAACGGGGAAAAGAATGCACTGTGAGTATGACATTTTTTTTTTTTTGTACACACACTTGACAGATTTAGAGACGAAAAAATACAAATGAATTGGAATGAGTGACGAAAAAGCATGAATAGAATATTAAAATATAAAATAAATATCACTATTAGTCAAAAAGAGAAATAATAGTTGTGTTGAAATAATTTTTAAAATGTCGGCAAAAAAAAAGTAAATAATTTTAAGTGTAGAAAAGACGAAAATATTACGAGTTCGAGTAAAAAGCAGTTAAAAGATAGAACGAGAATGGAAATAAAAAGAAGATAAATAAAAGAAGTAAAAGAATTGAAGTATCTCGAATACGTTGTGGAAAAAAAATGGGAGAGCAGACAAACACATAAGAGGAAGAAAAAAACATTTATACGAATGAAAAATACATGGAGCATGAAACAAAATTATTAGAGAAAATCGCGAAATGATAAAAATGCATCCGCGTTAATGAAATATATCGGCTTATTTTGTGTATAATTATGAATATCGAAGAGAAACAACTTCATTAATATAACAATAATATTAATATAATATAGCGAAGCCCAATATTCATATAACAATAATATTAATATAATATAGCGAAGCCCAATATTCATATAACAATAATATTAATATAATATAGCGAAGCCCAATATTAATATAACAATAATATAATATTAATATAATATAGCGAAGCCCAATATTAATATAACAATAATATTAATATAATATAGCGAAGCCCAATATTAATATAACAATATAATGCGTGAAATACGTGAAATAGATAACATTGGCAGAGAGTAGAAATATAATATAAAGGTGAAAAAAACCAAGTAATGAATAAATTAGAATTGTGGTTTGTTACAAGGAAGAAGGTAAGAATTATGTGTTCATAAATACGAAAAAATATATTGAAAAATATTTTCATATCCATTTCTACTTAATAGTTAAGCTTTCTAATAATATATGAGTTTTTTTATGAATATATTTTAATAAATCTTCGATCATGTTAAGCAATAGTTTCGAGGATACTTTATGTGTAATTTGTATTTTTTGTGCTTAAATTTTCTTTTATGTAAAAGCAAATAACTTTCTTATTTAATTTTCACATTTTTAAATAAAGGTCCTAGCTTATTAAAATTTATCAAATCCACATGATCAGCCTTATATACAACATATGACCGCATACAATTTTTATATTTATTATAATATTATTATAATATTTATTACAATCAGTTAAACCGAATAGAAATAAATTTTATAATTGTTTTAAATAGAAATAGAATTAAGGAGGTAAGGTATACTAAATTATTATGAAATATCGAACTTGAGGAATAAATTGGCCTTGGATAATTTCGAAATTGTAATTATCCCTATTTGCTAAACTTTTTTTGAAACGCTTGTACACATGTTTTAAACATATTTGGGAATTAATCCGAGTGCGAACTCTCCCCAAATCTCCCCCAAGTGGGGGAGAGGCACACAGTGGAAGGGGAAAGATAGCTGGGATGTTATATAAGCAGAGCTCAACGATCGAATCGACAATAATAAATTATCTTTATTAATAATGTTTGTTGAATGTGATTGAAAGTATAAAATATCTCTTGCTTGAATGTGGCTACTTAATCTTACTTGATTCTGAAATGGGCGATCAGTTGTAAATTAATGGTCGCACTGGATCAGTTGGCAGTCTTCCTTTGGTACAATGTTAATTACTTGTTAAGTATAAAATATGCGTTAATTCCGATGGTAACCGTAATTTGGCTTTGGCTTTGACCTCGACTTTGACGATCAGTTGTAAGCTGATCACCAAGAAGGTGAAACTTATACCGTATTGCACTGTTTATTGATTCTTCACTGATCGAACTTTTCCTCGAACTTATATTGATTCTTCAAGACTATCTAGTCGTCTCGTATTTAATAGAAGTAACCGAATTAAGCATCTAATTATCGTCTGTACCAAGTGTATCGAGCATCTCTAGGTTCGTAGTATATAATGGAATAATTGCTTTATGCAGAAATGGTCAGGGTAATGGACTAGTATTGCCCAACGCAATAAATTTATTATTTCCAACTATTATTGTCCTACGCAATAAATAATTAATATTTAGATTTTGTTTATATCGTAAAGCTGGCTTTTCGCTGCCTCTGTAGTCGTATTTATGTGTTGGTAAATGCAGTTAAGTGGGGAGTGAGTTTCGGCGGTTGGAAAGCCTTTCGTTTAAAAGAAAAGCCGTTACAATATTGCCTCTAGGTGCATGTTGCTATGGGCAAATCACCGGCTTATTGTCATTTTGTTTATAATTAATTGGGTTTCTTGCCTCGCGACGAACGTTGCGTATTTTCTAATTTTCTTGCAGAGGACTTGAGCGGCGGAAAGTCGAAGCGTGAAATTCGAAGAATTAAAAGCCTTGATATTATAAGCCTATTCGATATTCTGGGAATCTCGAGTGCATATTATATTTCGTATATTGTTCAACATATTGCCTAACTTAATTTTGTTAATTATAAAAGTAATTTCAATCCAAATTACATGCATAGGAATTCTCAAAATTATTTAAAATTTCTTAAAATTAAAATAAGTCAAATGTACAAATTGAAAGCTAAATCATCAATATGCTTATGGGCGAAATTTTTGCAATTGAGCTGAATTAAATCAATAAATGAACAAGTACTTTATAATTAATAATATGTGAAAATAACTATTATAGACATTTTAGAGCATTTTAAACGGAGAAAAGAATTTCTCTGGTCCTGCTAACTCAGAATTTTAACAAACGTTCACTTTTAAAAACCTTAAATCGTTATCCCACATTAGCTGTAGTTATAAATTTTACATTTAGTGACTTAACTTTCTCACTATTTACAGTACAAGGTTGTGAAGTACCAAAAGCCTGTCTTTCGGTAACATTTTTATTTAGCGTTTTCAAGCTATAATTTTGAAAGCGTCTCGGTAAATATACTTTGAAATGTTAATCTATTTCAATTATACTTCAAAATCACATGGGACTGATTTTATTTTTATCGACTCATTTTCTAATACTGCACAGACTATATTGTATAATATTATGTAGACAAGAAATATAAATTCAGACTGTATTCTATAATATTACGTAGAAAAAAATATAAATTGATTGTATATAAAAGAATGCAGAATTGAAACGTAATAATTATTTGGGGTTTAATTTGTTGTATTAACTGTTAATGTCTTTATTGAAATTTCTTATTTGATATATTTTCACTGAAATAAAGGAAAATTGAAGTGAATTGTCTGAATTATTTATTTTTTTTATAACCTCATTATACAGACCAACTAACGAACTTATTCAATTATTTATTTGCATATCATGATTAGATAATAGTAGTAGTATATTAGTATTATGTAGCACAAAAGTTTATTTCATATTAATTAATTAATTCCTATTGTAAAAAATTCTGATATTAAAAATAAAAATTAGATAGTAATTCTGCGTTTTAATCATGTAAATTAAATACAATCCGTAGTATAAAATTTAATATTTTAATATTTAGTATAACAGCATTATAAATATCAATTATATATATTTATTAAATGCTTTCATAATTATAATATAATAATATTATCTACCATTGACTTTGATTCTGGCAGTATTGTAAAATATTATAAAAATTATAAATATTAAAAAATTCATTTGATAAATCGGTTAGCTTTGTTATAAACTTTATCGCGTAATTTATTACGTAACCTACGAAATTAATGTTCATGCTCTTCAATATTCAACAAAATAAAAAAAATATTTGGCTTTACCGAGAGTCTTTACCACATGTGCTCCTACAAGCGCGCGCATTCACACACACACACACACACACACTTATTTACTACACTCGAAATTAGCTTATTGTAAATAAATGTAAAATTCAATTATAATTACTCCAATAGATAAAGATGTAATAACATTTATCTCGGCATATAATATGAATAACAATGCAACTTGGTTATTTATAACAAAAACACAGTTGCTATGTATAATAAATGGATAATAAATAAGAAAAGCATAAATGCATAATAATAAAAGGAGAAAGCATATCCTACCTTAGTAATCGGATCTATAAAAATAAATTTTAGACAAGCAGTTTTAATATTTAGCAGCAAAGCTGTCAAATATTTCATAACCTATAAATAATAAAACATGGATAAATAAGTGTTAACATTATTAATGACAAGTAGTCTGTGTATGGTAGTACATATTTTTCCAGTTTATAAAATTGGTATCAATATCCATAAAAAATAGACTAATATTTTTATAAAAGATTAGATCGTTAGTCAAAATAATTTAACGCATAAGTCTTGGTCACGCTATACAATTGCGATAGATCTTATCTCGTGGAATAAGCAGAGATAAATCACATTACATCATTCAAATTGTAAGCTTTAACAAATTAATCATGCAGGTTTTTCCAATAATGGCGCAAAATGTACTTTCGCAGCGCGTCTCCATGTTAATATTCTACTTTAACAAACGTTTCGCTTTCCAGAAACAACCTTTCATTCAGCCTTTTTTTAATCAGCCAGCGAGCAATGATTACGCGACTTACGTGACACGAGTGGTACATAAAGAGAGAGGGCGAGATAGAAGTAAATAAGCGGAAAACAAAGGAAACATCGATTTCTTCCTTTGCCGCTTTTTCTTCTTCTTCTTCCTCCCACTGCTCCACGCGTTTCCTATTCCCACGTTTCAGCAGCACTTCCAGCAGCATTATTTTTCTGTTCTGCACATTGAATACAACATAGCTTGGAAATGCAGAGGAATAGAAATGGTAGACGATACAGTTAGGAGTGTCTGCAAGCTAAGGATATATAATGTCGGATCCGACGACATATGCTGGCTATGCAGGTAATGTTTACGGCGTTGCATAATCCCTTGGGGGAAACTATGGCAATTTTAGACGCTACAAGCTTTAGTTCACTGTACATTCTTTCGTCCTTCTCTCGCCTCCACTACAAATGGCCAAGTGAAAATTCCATTTATACTTAGTATTTAAAATTAAAAGTGTCACTCACTTGCTTTAGAGGTGAAAATTATTAAACTGCAAGGTGTGTGGCTGTAGTCGCCTAATCTTCAATTTTAAATCAGACACCAAAGACATTGCGCTGTGGCATCTCGGGAGCGATTACACATTTTTGTCTTAAAAAAGCGACTGATTAACCAATTGAATTTTATGATTTGATCAAAGCCGTCGCTTGACACCTATTTGTCATGAATTTAGACTTGACCGTAAGAGCGTATGATTAGATAAAACGGACTATAAGTTAAGTTTTTCAATGCTATATTATGTAACTAGTAACTTTTGATGTAATTTCTAGAAAATGGAGAGCGAAAATAATTCATAATTCTAATGAAACATATTTTTATGCTACGAATATTAGGGATATTATTGATTCATATTACGGACAACTATTGCAAGTGCATTGACAATTGTTACTATTGTAAAATTAATGTAAATTTTAATTCCATGTTTTTAATATTAATGCGATAAATCGTGGAGTAACACATTTGTTTTTCGATCAATTTCAATTGTCAAATATCTTGTGTAAAATGTCGTTTCAAATCCATAACTAATATATTAAAATATTTTGTTTTTTGTTTTTTTTTCTTTTGTAAAGACGCTACATAACTTTACACAATTCTGTAATATAATTTTAAATATCTCGTGTAAATTAATACGCTCTTTACTTTGTACTTAGAAGCCACAAAATTCTCAAAGCATTTCAATCATTTAATTTCTTTTCAGTGATTATTTATTTAATAATTTCATCGTCGTTGTATAAATAAGAATTTTACCTCCATTTTGTTGCTTTTATCCAACATTACATATACTCTCAGGGCCCACAAACTATATCGCTTATTATCCTCATAAAAAGCAAATAATTTTATAATTAACATACATGTTATATTTATATTTTTAATATTGCTTACCAAGCCTTTGCCTCTCAACTACCTAAAATACAGCGCCTAACATATACATATACATTAATAAAAAGATTTATTAATTGCCAATAAATTTCTTCAATAATGTATTATTAATAAGTGGCATCAAACACTTTAATTATATCAAGACTTTATGAAGGCTTTTAACATTGTCATCAACAGATTTATATATCGTGCGTTAGTTAATTAAGTATATGCAGCTATAATTATAATTAGAATAATAAACCTTATTAACGAGCAAGAGGATAACCATATTTTACAGTAACAGAAATCTCTTTCCGCGCAGTGTCCAAAACTCTAATATACGTTGGAGCCTGAGTACTGTGACAAATGAATTTTAAAATTTATAGCTAATGCAGATTTACTAAAAGCTTTACTAAAACTTCATAAAGAAGATGCTGGAAATAACTTATATATTTAATAAATTCATTATCAAGCGTAATTCCAGAAGCTAAAAATTTCATAGAAATTTTAGACATAGACCAAGAGATACCGGTAAAGTGAGTATTGATTTTATCGAACAATAATTACGGAGCTAATAGTAATATTAATGGAATCGATCGATTCCTATGCCGATAGTCAAGTTCTTTATTTCGCAATGGCATGGACGTTACGTTTAACGTCTACTTTCGCACAAACTATCATTTAAGCATACAAATATGCAATGGTTATATAGAATTAATGACATAACGTAAATACCAAGTACCAAATAACCAAACCCACACATACGGCTATTCTTCATTATGCTTAATATATATATAAGGGAGCGTAAGTAATTATGATGCAAATACTAATCTGTCTGATGCGTTGTAGTAGATGGTAGGAAGTGAGCCTACGAGAGGAAATACAGGAGTGGGTCAGAACCCTGAGCCCTTACCTGAAAGTATAAAATAGGGCGGAACGGAAGATTGGCCGACTCTAGCAAACAGCGTCAGGTCGTCATAACATTGAAACTCTCCACCTCACCAACATCATCATTATCATCACCTTTCCTCTCCTCTCCGCTCCACCCACTATCCGCCCCCTTCCCCTAACCGCTCACTCGCTCTAACTCTCTCTCTCTCTCTCCATCTCTGTGGCTGTGCCTCTTCGTGGACGTATTTCGTGCACCAGGTCGGTGCACAGAACTATTTAAATCTAACAATAAGACGTCAAAAAACCAAAAAAAAATCTACTTATTCAAACTTCTTTTTTCTGCTCTTTAACGTAATTATCTTTTTCAGCGCAGCCAAAGAATATAAATCTTCCGTTTCAATTGTGATGGCGTTTGAAAGTTCATAAAAATATATACAGTATGTTGCTGTAAATAATGTATTCGGATACAGAAGTTAATACTACTCGAAGAAAACTTTTATGAGAAACAGCTTAACGAGCCTAATTTAAATATTGTAGCAAAAAACTTTAAATACCGCGCTACGGCTCTAAATGGCAAGGGGGAGAGACGTATTTATTATACGCTCCCTTCCACAAATCGAGAGGGGGCGAGAGAGTCGGGCTGCTTTATTTGAAATAATTAAATATAAATTAAGAAATTCATTAGATGTAATGTGGGAGTGGTGTAATGTGGAAGCCGGGTGGCCGAGGTTAGGCAGCCTCGAGCTCGTTGAATTACGTCGCCTCGCATGCGTCCGGCTCGGTTACCTATCCCGGTCACCCTGCTTAATGACGGCCATGACTCGGCTCGGTTAACCTCCCTGATACATCAAAAGATGTCGCCAGATTCATTACTGGTCCTTTAGCCGTCGTGGCAAATGCCCTGCTGAGGAGGAATCGTACAAGTAGTCGATTCTCGAGGAAAACGAGGAAAAGTGACGCACTCGGCATGTCGCGCGTGGCTGTATATTTTATATTTTTACTCCGTCGACTGAAATTCGCAAATTCGTATGCGTTGGCCGAGATCCTCCAAGGCCCAATGACGAGCGAGAGGAGAGGAATGTTACCAAGATGGCTCGTCGAGGTGGGGCGACAAAAGCTAATGTGCCTATAAAGTTTACGAAATTCCCAACGCATAGGTTTTGCCGGAGCCATTAGGAATATAATCGCCAAATTGCATTTAGGATTTAGATTTCTTACTTGCCGTGCAGCTATTGAATTGCAAGTATATATAAATATTTCCAAGCTAATTTTTCAATCGATACTGATTTACAATTACTTTATCCATTTGCTCGTGAGTGCACTGGATTTAAATATTCTTAAAATATATACATTACACGATATACGTGTGCAATATTGTGATATTATACATGCGCACGAGAATGGGGCGGTGCATGAGAGAGGGAGTCAGTACTGCGGGATCACACCTTTATATATGGCAGGTGTTTCTTACAAACATAAAAACGTCCTCGCACTAACTTATCTCGTATAAAAGACTGACTTTTATCCAAATGTCTGTGGTCCGTTTTTTTTGCCCATGTACGCGTCCGCGTTCCCGTATTCCTGTAAAATGATGAAATTATAAGACAAAAAGAGAAAACAATACCAAAGTCCTGAAAGTGTTAATTGACTGAAAGAGTTGCTTGTGGCTGTAAGGAAACCTGGAATTATAATTATAAATTGTATAACTACTACGTCAGTATTTTTCAATGGATTTTCAATTAGCTATTAAAAGGTAAACCAATCTTATTAATAAATCGATTATTGTATCCTCGTAGTAATTGGGAATTAATATACACGTAGGATGCATAGTACATTCTATACTTAATTATTTTAACTTTTAGTAAATTTTAATTGAACTCTTCTCTATTATTTTCACTTTCAATCTGTTTTTTTTGTTGTTGTTGTTGTTACACTAAATGCTTGCTAAATTCACCGGTATTTATCGTTATTACACAAATAAAAATACATAGTATTTATTTTAAAGTCTTAGTGTATATGTAAATATTAACTGGATGCAAACTAAAGTAAGATAATCACTTTTGGTATTATATTTTATGTATCTTTTATCTCGGATCAAGTTTTTCATCTAAATGCTAACACAAGCTTTATTTCTCCTACAATTTACAATTTACAATTTACAATTTACAATTTACATACGCACTCATTGTATAATAACTTTATTTAATAGTTGCAAACTAAAATACCATATCTCATAAACACATCTCTTTTCTGATAATTATAATTCATATCGTTATATATTCATTTATTTATCTTAGATAAAAGTACAACGGTATAGTTTATGCGAATGCAGAATAATGATTTATTTTTAAGTTAATACAACAGATTTGTAAAATATTTTTCCTCAAGTGGTTAAGTAAACTATCTTTAAATGTTAAACGGCATTTTCTAATTTTCACGAGCAAAAAAATTTATCTGTTACAAATTTTATACTCTCGTACAATGCATTTCAGATAAGTTTTACAAATATTTCATAGATACCAAGTCTTTGTTCAATATTTTCTTAATAGGTATCTTAATAAACAAACATCATTACATAATGATTAGAAAAATTTTAAATTGCAAATGTAAAATTACAAATGGCTAAAAATATTGTCAATAGTAAGATAATAGATGAGTAATTTAAGACAGAGAATATATTAGAATGAGATAATTTAAATATAAAATGAGCATTAATTCGTGGATTCAACGAGGTGCAAAAATATCTTTTATAACATTGCTCTTCTTCCAGATTCTGTATAAGTTATTTCTGTCGCATTGTGCATTCTTATTTGTGTATGGTGTACGACAGATATAATTTATTGCAGGTAATTATACTAATTCAATATCGCAAAAAAATGTTGATAATATAGGTTGTAAAGTGTAAAAATTCAAATGATAAATTTAGAAATTAAGGCTTAAATGAAATATATTTTGCATTCAACAAAATATAGACTCTCATGTACAATTTACTTAAGAGATATTAATGATCGAATTTAACATTGATAATAAATATTGAAGAGACTACATTTGCAAATAAACTGTTCTCAATTTCAGACATAAGAATAAGCTTATAAATATAATATTCCAAAGTACACATTGATTAGACATATTCACGCAATTGAGAGAATTAACGATAAAAAAATATAGTGTTATTTACTTTCTCCACAAAATACTAAGAGATCGCAATCTGTTTGACTGCTTTTTTTTTTTTTTTTAACAAACTACCGACATTACTTCAAATGTTACTCTAAAGAATATCATAATTTACAATTGTGTAATTATTTCATTGAAGATAATTTCCATGGCACATAAGAAATAATGCCTTTTTGTAATTGTAATTGGCGTCTTTTTATTTGGATTAATTGCAGTATTTCATTTCCAACAAATATATATAATGACCGCAAATACTAAGGGTTTTATAACCTTAAATAATTCTAGCAAACTGAAAAAGTAAATTGTCGAGCCAATAATTTATTTAATGGCTAAGTAAAGAAATCAAGCTCCAACGAGTCCATCAATAATCTATACAAAATATTGAAATTAACCGAATGAAATAAATCACTTACATTCTCGAAAATGAGAGTCGATCCTTTAAAATTCAAGATAAAATTAATTTCATAATTCGTAGTGTACGAAATTCTTTGAATGTAAATAATATTTAAAACTACTTCATTTAAGTGCTGTTTGAAAAATTTATCTCTAGACTTGTGCAATTCTCTTTGCTGCAAATATGAAAACGAAAGAAAATAAAAATTTCCATTATTGCTATTATTATTATTAAAATAATTTGAAGCCTTAAACGTAATAATATAATATATTTACATTGCTTTTAAACTCATTTCATTTAAGCGAAGAATTTCATTTATTCGGAATTTATTTTCAGATACATTAAAAGCTTATAGTGTCATATTATAAATATTTTGACTATACTTTATCTCACAATTTGTGATGGTCCTTATTATAGTTAAAAATACTTAATAATGTTCAATATTTCGGGGCTGAGGAGTAAGTAATGTAATGTCAAAAATAATTAATAAGCACTTCTGCGTGTCTCCTTCGAATTGTCTTATCGAACTTGTCGGTGAAAGTGTGCCTTTTACGTAACTTTTACGATACAACAAAATATCGAATAATTAATGTTACATACTACCTGTTATTACTTCATCGCCACTTTTTAAGTAATGTCTAATTGTAGTACTGATTGGTAAGCAGTTAGTGGTTATCCTGATAATACAAGTTCAGTTCGATATTAGCTACAACCTTTGATCACAAGGCAGTTATTTTAAATCAACAAACTCTCCTGTCGCCAAAATAACGTAATTAATAAGACATCACATGTACTGGTGAAATTTAAATTCAATTTAAATTACTTTTGTAAATTGTATAAATGGTCGATTATTAATATAATGAATGTTGCATAACAATTTAATATGTCCAATATATAAATAATTGGAGTCATATACAGTTTCATTATATGGATTAGTTAATCATGTTATAATAATAGAATGGCAGATCATTGTGATTTTTAGGTAACTTTTAATATCTCGAGGTGATATTTATATGATATTACAGGTCTGTTGCTTTGGAAATAATATTTATAATATAATACAATTCATAGAAATCATTCGTAATGACCTTGTACTTAAATATTTTTTTATGAATTACACTCTTAAAATATGATATAAAAATTACATATTAAATAATTAATTATCGCTCGTTACTAGTATAGCTCGCACACCTTCAATAATCTCGAAGCAATTAGCTTTATTTTTATGTTTTTGTCCATAATAAGCAGAACGTTTAGCAGGCTAAGACAATCTCACATAAGAAGCTACTTTTAGTTATTTTATGGCCTAGAACTTGACCGAAGTGAATTTTGAGGGTTTTGCTATGCTCGATGCTCCAATCAACTATTCTTGAAACTTTCTTTATTTTCGACCGAAATGAAGATCAATAAAAGCCAGCCATTTTTAACGAATCCCCCGCGATAGATTTTCTTCACCTCATTTGATTATTATATTAAATAATACACGGCCTAAGTAAATAGCTTTTAGTATTCAGCTGCTGTAGTATTATTAGTTCACTTGAGAAAAAATGCTCGATACGAATTTAATGTAATCATCGTGGAAAAAATGAGCAATCAATAATGTCTTAATAAAGTCCCTTTCCTCTTCGTGATACCTAACCCATTCGTTTAGTTAAATTACACTAACAACAATGTATTTGCATAGTAGAATTTTATAGTAAAACTCGGTTCATGCTTTACAATAACGAAAAAATCTTAGGTAATATTTTGAACCAATGGCATCCTGAGTTCGTAACTAAGCAACGGGAGTTGGAAATGCACGTAGCCATCGACTTCGCATCGATCTTCGTGGAATAGTTAAAACGTAATTCAGGGCGTATTGATTTTCTTAGAGTTATCCTTTGTTTAATTACGACACTTTGGCAGATATGGACAAGTTTTTAACTCCATTTTGCCGATATTATTTAACGTGGACATCTGCTTTTCTTTGCTATTATTGTCGTTACGTGGGGAGTTGGAAACTCCGATAACAGACGATGATGGCATGAACTTTGACAGTAACTATTTTGTGTTTTGTTTTCCAAAGTCCGAAATTGGTGGATACTTATAGCGTCGTTGACATTCGTTCTCGATATCTATTTCCGTTACGTGTTGTAAATGAAGCTTCCCTCCTACTGTCTTTGTGTGATGTCATGTCCTTTGGATGCCCAACTAATTATAACTTTTGAGCGCGCCATTGTGTTTCATCGTAATTTTTAAGAATATAATTAAAAGCATTAGTGCCATATTGGAACGTGATTTATCAGGAAAATGTCCTTGTCGCTAATCTTAAATATCATCTGCTCTAAATTTATACGAGGCGCTACGTAGCTTGTGAGTTACAAGAGTTTATATTATGCAGAATCAAATGATGATAATTATAATTGAAATTGGAATGAAAATTTTAAATTATATTTTTACTAAAAACACTCACGTAATGAGATATATGGACATTTGCGAGGCTGAAAATTGTAGTTTTGAAAGCTTTTCAAAAAACAAAAAATACATAAAACTGTTGCGCGTAGCCACTTTTATCCACAAAATTAGCAAAAATGTTGTTTATGGGCTGTTTCGAGCGAGCTCGTTTTCAAAGTTCTTTTGCTAAGTCGTTTGAAATTCGCAAATCAAAATAACTTGAGCAGTCTATATCTTTATCCTATAAATACGGATTGCAATTGAAAAAAATATATTAATACATAGAAATATATGTACGATTCTATAAAAACTCACGACTACACAAAGTCGAGTGTCAGTTTCAATAAAAAAATTAGTTACTCTGAATTCTTGAAATGCAAAATACCCACGAAGATAAAACAATCAAACATTTTATTCGAATTGTTGCATTTTTAATAACTCTACACAGATCATTGCGACAATATTAGTATTCGTGTTTCTGGCCAATGTCTCGTCGAGTTAATGCTTCGTCCACACTCGAAAGACAATGTCGCCGCCTAACAATCTAACCAAAAACATCAAATGAATGTCTCCTCGGGTCATCGGCCCTGGCCATCCCCGTCGAATACCCATAAATAATAAACAACGTGTCACGCACCTTTTCGCTAAAGACCACCGCAATTATTGCTCACTTGCCGATCTATTCTTATGCCAATAATAGATTTTATAATCTGGGAATTCAAGCCTTGCATAGTTAAACAACCATTAGTGTCGCCCATGTAATTCAAGCAAGCTTCGCTCTCAAACTTATATTTTATTTAATCCTTCTTTTCCTTTGTTAGTTTTTCATTTATAGTCCATGACTTGTAAGGGCAAGCCTATCCAACTGCAGGGCAACGTACGCACAGAGGGCAACCAAGCGTAGGACTTTATTTAATTAAAATAGATTATTTTGCTCCTTTTTCACACACACATATATATATATACACACAAATAGAATAAAACGTGTTTTTAATCACCCGGAATCTCGCGCTCTCCCTCGCTCCTCCACCTCCACCTCCACCTCTCTTCCACTGGTTTTCCTTGGCTGTGCAATACATTATGTACGTGTTGAGTCCGCAAAAAACCCCGACAGTCGAGTGCGAGCCAATCCGAACTATCGGGGAATCGCGCGATAAAAGTATTGCGCCACAATGAGTATCGTCACAAAGTTGATTGTAAGATTAGACATTGAATATAGGCTATTTAAACGTACCTAACACGGCTATTTGCAATAATCTAGATGAGAGCTCTTACTGACCGGCCAATGCAGTTGTCCAACAAGTTCAATCGTGAGATTAGATTATTTAATATTGGGATAATTGTGCATTAAGGGTGCACACGAGGCTATTGACTTGCTGTTCACGGGATTTATGAATTTGATCGGCAATGAACGAAATTTGGTTCGAATGGCTGTAAAACCTTAACCGTCCCCGTGAATTGGCAGCTTTGCATCCTAAGTAAACGTAATCAATGAACTAATTCCAACTTCATGCTTTAATTCGAATTGGGACGTTATTTTTTGTAGCGTAACATGAATCATCATATGAATAAATCATTCAACGTTAAGCAGATTTATTGCACTAATTTCGAGGAATAATCATATAAAAGAAATTAAAGCATATCCATTAAGAACGTATGACTTGAAAAACTGCAGCAACTTTTAAGAAAAAAAAAAAAATAATTAATTTTAAATTACTGTTTTTCCAGTAATATCTATATAGAGTATGAGAAATGACTTACACGTGCATTTAAATACTATGCTTAAACTTAAATAACAGATCTATCCATGAATCATCAGCCATGCAGATTATCTTTTGTTTTGGCTTTTATACAAAAAACATTAATTTGTTGCATGTAGAGCGGTAAGTCCTCTTAGGTATTCTATTGCACTGATTTTTCTCGAATGAAGAATTTTAGATTATATATCTGTGTATATATATATATATATATATATATATATATATCCTTATTTCTGAAAAATGGAAGATTAAAAATAAAAGACAGAAAAGCAAGCGACTGATGCTCTCAGCATTCTGAAAAAGTATTGCAAACTTTTTTTTTACATAAATTCTTAAATCCGAGCAGTTTTTCAGTTATATTTATTTAAATTCTCCGATAAATATTTTCAAGATATTGCCATCAACAATTTCATTTTTAAATTTAAATAAATTTTGACAAATTTCTAATTGTCTATAACATAATATAGTAATTAATTAAAATGCTATATTACATTAAAGGTAGATATAATGGAGCGTTTAATTATAGTTGGGATATTTTTTGTACATTTTGATCTGGTAAAATATTATTAACCGAAGAAAATTAATTATAAAATAAAATTCCAATTAAGAATGTAGTAACGGACTTTTTTACGGAATTATAAATGTATTACATATAAAATTTAATTTCGTATTTTTTTTTTTGTATGCTCATCAAATTGAACGACATATAACCTTTAATGTACCTTTACTAGAAAATTTCATAAAATAATTATGTCAGTCTTTTTAGATGGTTTCGTAGATCTATATAAAATTTATGAGTTTAATTATCTGTATAATCTAACGGAAATATTGCATCATATATATATTGTTTATAATGAGAATTTTATGCATTGTAAATAGTCGCGTGAGCATTAAACCGAAATAAGATAATTAATAATAACTGGTAAATGTGGATATGCTCAAAATAACGAAATTTTTCCAGAATTATCAACAACGGATAATCAATTTTATAGATTTTAATAAAAGGCCATAAATAGTGTATATTATCTTATGCTCTTTAATCTGGGAATTTCCATGGGAGAGAAATAAAAGCTGATGCAGAAAATGTGGCTGATATAGATTTTTATGAAACTTTTATCGTATACTGCACGTATTATAAACATTAAGCTGATAAGTAACAATAATACAATAAGACTCGAGCTTTTTACGCAATTGTGCAGAATTTACGTACGTAAGACAAGCGTGGACAGATACATTAAGAATCTTTTAAATCTTCGCCGAGCCTCCATTATATTAAAGCCACTTAATTTCCCTCCTCTCCATTACACACACACGCGCGCACACCTTTTTAAAGCAATTGTGTGCATGTATACGTAATGCAAGTGCTAATTAGAAGTCTAACAAACCTCTTTTTCGCACTCTCTTATCGGTCGAAAAATACACAGCCATAATAACGGTCAAAAAGCTCGCAAGACAAAGTTATGCCGAACAGAGAGAGAGAGAGAGAGAGAGGGAGAGAGTGCGGAGAGAGAGAAGTAAGAGTATCTGCTTCAAACACACACACACGCGCCCACACACGCACACACAGAAGCGCGAGCAATGGGGAGGCCTTTGGACCATGTAGCAAAATATTAATCATGCAGGAGAAGGAGAAGAAGATAGAGCGGGGAGTGGGCGACGGTCCCCGGCTATTATCACGTTTTAAGCAAAAGCACAACCACTAAAATTCCCGAGCGAGATTATTTCAGCAAAAAGTTCGCTCGCGCAGCTCGCCCGGCATAGTTAGGGCTCATCTATCATTTCTCTCTCTCGCCCTTCACAATTCTGCCGCGCCCCTTCGCCCCTTCGCCCCTTCACTATATCACGAGGTCGTGTGGCACGAAGCCGGAAGGGGACTGCGGGGATCCTCGTCGTCGCCGTCGTCGTGTTTCGTATAACATCGAGGGACCTGCATCGAGATGATGGCGAGGGTGGGATATTGAAAGGGTATATACAATCTTCCTCGTTAACGCAGTATTAACGGCTTAAGCTGCGGAAGTTTGATATAATTGCATATTGCGCAGCCATGAAAAAAGAATGAAATCTGCTCACCTCCAAGTGGGCGACAAGTAGAATTCGTCGAAGCTCCCGTGCCTTTAATGTGCCTTTTTAAATATTTCATTTTAATGTGCCGGTTCGGCAACACATTTAATGACGACCAGTGACCTCGTTTCCCCATAACGCTCGATAACGTTCGAAAATGTTTCTGCTTATCGATTGTATTATCCTGCCTTACGCAAATAAACTTAAATGAGCTCCTATTTATTTCGCAGCTAAATTTTTATACGCACAGCCTCATTACTATTTAATAAGACGTGTATTTACTGCGATGACAGATATGGGCGAAATTTTATGAACAAATTCTCGTTGGCTTGATGGGTAGGAAATTATTACGTATTATACTATCGTGCGCGGGCATAATTTATAATCTATGGCCATATTTTATATCCCGTGTATGAAAAATAATGCTACAAAATTAATAGGTTAAAGAAGAGAAGCTTGCGAGGAATGACTTAAAGAAATGTTCAATCTGTTCAAATTCAAATGTTAAACTTAATTATATCGTTTAGTATTTTATCGCAATGTCAGCTTATCCGAACTGAATCACCAATACTTTACTAAATCTATTGGACAAGTAATAATAAATTTTGAAAGACATAATAAAATTAGAGATGCTCTAAATTAATTGCCGATTATGAAGTAAATATTAAATTTTTTTTATATAATTCCAATTATATGTCCTATATCGGCTAATTTCTAATAAAGCCCATTTTAAATTATTTCAGATTCAATTATTTAATAACTTCAAAGGATAATATTATAATTGAAATTTTCAAGTTTATTAAATGTATTATTGCATATAAAATTCTAATTTCATCTAATTAAGACCGACATTACCATTCTTAATTATTTATAGTGATATTATTTAAAATTTTAAATTAACTACGCATTACATATAATACGTGAAAGTATCAAAAGGAAAATAATCTGCAGGAACGTGTGCGCACAACCGCGTACACGAGACTCAATGTGTAATCAAATAAATTATATTCCATATTAAATTGTCCTTTTTTCGTTTAATCTATATATATTAAATACATTGTAATGGATGCATTTATGCATTTAAAATTAAGAACGGAATAGTATATCAGCAATCACGTAGTGAGCAATGGACAAAACGAAAAGCGAAAGATAAGAGGCAGAAAGACGAGATGGGCAGAGAGAGAGAGAGAGAGAGAGAGAGATGGAGATGGAAAAATTAAACAGAAATAATAACGCAAGTTGGGAGAGCACTAGCGGACACGTAATGGTGATTAGTATTTTAAACGTTCTTCTTCTTACTTTTCCACCAACTACGAATCAAATATCTAGCCAATTTTTATATTAGTATTTATATTAATTTTTTCATAGTAGCTAATTCATGTAGAAATTTATCAAAAATAAGTTGCATATTCCTTCTCTGCAATTAGTAGTGCTGTTATTTCTATAAAATTGATAGATTAAATTTGTATTTTTTAAATATTTTTTAAGTAAATAAGAACATTAATTAACTTATCGATATACATTAGAGAACTAGTCGAATAAAATAAATAATTGTGCGTTACCATCAAGTTTGTTTCATTATTCAATTCTTTAGAAATGTAACTGTAGTCTCAAATTCAACATGTTACGTAAATGCAAAAATTTACGCAAACGTTAAAATAAAAATATGTAAAATAAAGACGCTATCTTTATTTATTTAGTATTTAGCAGGTAAACATGCGAAAGTATGGGAGAAACATATAGAAGTTAATTTATTTTAATGCAAAATACCTTTCATAATTATTTAATATCGAAATATATTAACGATTGGAGAATTCTAAGTTATTCATTTAGATGTAATTATAGTCGGTAACTTTTAACTTCTGTTTACTTACTGAAATTAAAAAAAATGTATACATATATACACTCTTACTGAATTTACAGTTAGAATAGAGAGGAGGCGAGACGTCAATTATTCATAATATTTAGATAAAAATTTTAAATATATATATATATATATGTATACGTAAATTTAAATTGTAAGATGAATCTATTTGACAAAATTCTAATTAAAATTCTAATAGATAGTATAAATAAGTTTTGTTATGTTCTCGAAAATTGTGATTTTATAATAAATAATTTTTGCAACTTTTTATCTCCAATCATCAAATACGAAATTTCTCGTTAAAAACTATTTTCTCTACTAATGTATCCATTCAACATACAAATTTACGACGATATTACATGTTTTATGGAAATATGCTAAAAATTATTTCTCATTGTACTATGGGCCGAGACAGTTCACGAACAAAGAAGTTAAGAATGAATTCTTGGCGGCGAAGCACTCCACTTAATTGAAATCAATAAATACGAATAAACAACACGGTGGTTATCAACCAAGGCATTCAAAAGTTGTCTCTATCACTTCAAGTTTACAAAACTAACTGCCTGGCTTAAACATTCACCAAGCGTCTGCAAAACTATCAATCGAAATGGTAAATATCAAAACTATTTCATTATTTGTACAATTATTATATTATGCACTCAAAAATCAGCCCAAAGACAAATAGATAAGAGGAAAGTATGAAAAACAATGCAATACTGAAAATATATTAATTTGGTAATAAAAAAGAAACGAAAAAATATACAAATGACTTTATTTTCTTCAAAATAAAATGTTTGCAGGTTCTCAGATAGCCGTATAATCAATACGGTTGATTGTAATATAGCATAGTAGAATTACCTTCAAATAAGTGGTTTATTTCACCAAGACATATAATAATTTTATGCCACAGTTAATTAGAATGTCAATAGTCAGAAAAAGCGTTAGAGAAATTTCCAAACCGCTGTCAAACATTCCATTACAGCATTCTCAGGCCATTATGCATTAAACTACAATTACCAAGTGTGAGGATACAAGATTATTGCATAATGGCACAGAGGGCATTTTCCGGATAAATTTCCACCTAATGTTTCGTCCCGACTTTTAATTTAATAACGCAGCTGCATCTCGTACCGTAATCTTGAAAATTATTATTTCCCGCAGTTTTCCACACGCGCAGAGAGTAGACTTTTTATATGCGACCGAATGTATCGTCTTCCATACCTTGAGTATTCTTGTGATTGCATTTAAAAGTTCCATGATCAACCTCGAGTGCTTGCAAATCGTCATATTTCAGCTGCTGACGGCTTTCAAGCAACACCGCTTCCCACACACTCGCACTTTTAATACTTTTCTCGTCTACAAAAGCTGAACTTCCCTTCCATTTGCAATGCGATTCCATCCAAATTCAACCGATGTAAAACGGCATGCCTAATTTGCTTACGCATTTATAAAAAGAAGAAACACCTGCCACTACTAAAGGACCTAAGTTTTTTATATTTCAGCGCAGAGTTGCGTGCATTCCAATTAAAATTGCTGCCCATTACAAGGAGAAGGAAAATTACAGGGTTGAAATTGTTTGCCGAATATGGGAGACAATGAGCGCCCTAATATGAGTATTTGCCAAGAATTTAAGCTACCACTTGCTATTTAGCCAAAAGTCCAAATCCTCCGTTAACAAATGGACGGGAAAAGTAAAAATGACCCACTCAAAGCCCTGATTTGACTGATACTTTTGTCATCTTATATGGCGCCCAAATTATTCAGGCTGCATTCATTATATAATCATGAAAAGGACCCAAGCTCCGAGCTCAGATAGAAATCGTGTGTGTGTGGGAAATAGCAGTGGCGCAAAGCCCGAACTCTGTGCGGTTGCGAGTGTGTGTTATAAACAGACTTTGAAATAAGATAGCCGTTTATCTACATTCTCATACATATATTCCGAGGCAACATGCACCGCTGCTCCCAAAAGCTTTGGGAAGAAGACTTATTGAAAAAGAACACTGACCCAAATGTATGTGCGAGCTTTAAATAAGCAGTGTGTGCGCGCCCCGCTTATTAATAATGCCAAAATGAATTATCGATCGCATTGGGCGTAATTGCGAAGGAATAAGGTTTTTGGCAGGACGAAGCCAGCTGATCGACGATAAATTGAAGGGTAATTCGTGGTCGGGGTGTACGGAGGAGCAACGTTACAAAAAAAATTTTCACGCTAGTATTGACGGTCTTTGTTGTAGTGGTGAGGTAATAGATATGTTATTTTGTCTAAATTTGCAGTATAATAATAATAATAATAAGCTTTTGTCATCGTACATTGCCATGCGGATAGAGTATAATATTACGTCGACTGTGCAGATTCTAAATGTGAAGATCTATCCTGCAATAATATAATTTTGGACAGTGTCCTATGAAAGCTAATATGTAAATGTCATCTATTTCCAGTGAATTGCATTAATTTAATATTTTGGCTATTGTTTAATATCTATTTGAATTTTAGTGAATTTTAATGGCAAATTACCGGCACTTCTGCTACGATCAATGGAAATAACTGAATTACACGCGAATAAACATGATACCCGAATCGACGATGATGTGAATATAAATAAGTTTCTTATCTATTACCGTAACGTTACATTTACAAATAGCAAATCGACCCTTTCAAGCAAAGATTCGCGCGAATCCCAATTCACCAAAATTCTTTTCTATTATCCGACAATCAAGCCCTCGATATCCATAACTTTTCCCAATACATCCTTACGAACATATCAATACTAATTAGGAATGAAAGTCATTAAATTTCACATTCAAGAATTACAATATGGTAATTTCAACGTAAATATAATGCGATAAAAGAAGCACAAATAACGATGCGACAATCTTATTTTAATTTACACTATTTTTTCAAATATTATTTGAATATCAAAACAAATTTACGACCAACTATGAAGTCTAATACATATATATATCTATATCGTGGAAAAAAATAGATTTGAAAATACAACACCCAATAAAATTTCAATAAATAACTACATTACGTACATTATCCAGTTCACATTTACATTTGTTTATAAGATATTGTGCATAGATGTGTAAAAATAACTCTAAAAATAAAATTGACTTTATTAAAAAGAAAGTTCTTGTTAGCAAAAAATTATGATTGAAATACGTGATTCATTCGTCGGCAAAGACACTTCACGAAAAAACTGTTTATGCAAGGTTTTCCTTATTTTTTTTCGGATATTCTTTTCACAATTTCTCCATTATTAATAACTAATTTAAATGTCGATTTCATTATAAAATACATTCGAATAAAGTGAACTTTTAAGATATTTCATAATGAAAAATCAAGATTAGCGAGCAAACCTTTAATATATTATTTGAATTTATAAACTTTTGTAATTTGCAAATAAATTAGCTCCCAACGATCAGAATCTTAGTAAAATATGCTTTTTATCTCTTAGAAGATTTTTATTTGTTAAACATATGAAAGTTTCTGCTGCTAGAAAACTATTTACTGCTATAAAACTATTATAATGCAGTGGAATAAGTTAAAAATTGAAAATTTCAGATCTTATTTGTAATGACAATATCAAGAAAGTCATCCTTATCATTAACAATATTTTCCTTATTCCTACTTAATCTTCTATTTAATTTTAATTTATTGATATTTGATTTTCCCATATTATAATTTTTCCACGTATTTGAATAATAAATTATTTTATTTTTATACATCATATTCATTTTTCGTAAACTTTTTAATAATACTTTTGCAATTATTATACAGCTCAGCAGCAGAAAAGCAATTCTTAAATCGCTCAAAATAATTAGCTCCAGAATATAATAAATCCACAATTTTCGGAATTTCTAATACTACAGACGATTAGATTACAAATGTATTTACTATTTTGGTTGAAAAATGGCTAAATAA
The DNA here is from genome assembly GCA_030522565.1 of Ceratosolen corneri. Lineage (NCBI taxonomy): Eukaryota > Metazoa > Arthropoda > Insecta > Hymenoptera > Agaonidae > Ceratosolen > Ceratosolen corneri. Next base: position 48,101 of record JAPYYT010001249.1, read on the forward strand.
GTACGAGCTACCAAGTAAACTTACCACATGATTCATATAATTTACTTACGCAAGTTCAAACCTTCGCAAAGTACACACACACTTGTATAAACATATGCACCTTACGCATGCGCAATTCTGCTCATACTCTATGTGACAATAAATACCAATATGCGGTTGTTGTTTAATAAAAGCTTGTCTCTATTCTCACATATGGCCTTTAAATATACTAATCGTCCTTATTACTTAAAACATTAATGTGCTACCGTATCCTTAAACTGGGCTTCCACGATATTTCAAAAGTTTTCTCTCCTTTAGATGGAAATACTTATGATACATTTTATTTAAAGGAATATAAGTTTTGGTTCCGAAAATAAAAACCAAGATGATCTAATGTAATGCATTGCATTACATTCCGAACGTATATTTACTGCTTATTCTATTCTTATCTCACATTCTCTATTTTAAGTTGAAACCTATCGTAGCTTTGAATTAACTAACCAATTGAAAATTAATTAACCACAGCTATATAATAAATAAAGCATAAATATAAGTAAATGTAAAAATCGAAAGTATGAAAGTGTCAGAAAAGTGATGATGCTTAAGGAAAATCCTTCTGGAAATTCTTATAAACATGATTGAAAACATTTTGTAAGATGTACAAAAGAAAAATGGTTCAGAAAAAAATATATTCAATGTATAAACGTAAATTCGTCTCTTGCAATAACTAGGAAATTGTGAATAAAACATCACACTGATGTATTATTAATGGTTAATGAAACGTTAATAAAAATTATTCTCCAATAACTATTAATAATTAATATAAATAATAATTACGCAAACTATTTCTGGCGGGAGTAGAAAATATTTTCATCTAATGACCATTGGATCTTTCAAACTCTTCCACAAAAGTATTATTCGGAGTGCGTTACTTTCGCGTATTATGTGGGCGTTACAGTTTTTGTATATTTCAAAAGGATGCTTACAAATTGCTTGAATTTCCCACGATAACCTCGTGCTTCGCTCGATGCCGCTAATTTGAAAATATCCGAAGAAGTGTGATCATCCATGAAACTTACACGCCGACTTTCTTATAAGCGCTTTATATGTCGGCAGTTTTTTTTTTGGAATAACACGAGCTTCATTATATGGCCATTTCCTCGCAATGCAACAACAACCGTAAAGTGTTGAAAGAATCCGTTGCTGCTTCTTCTCATTGCACCTCTTATTCTAAATATAAATACATAATGGCTCCCCGTTATGGGCTTACCTCATGAAAATGTAAGTAGGGAGCCACGCGATAACCGCGCACATACATAGATATACATACATATATACATATACAGGTATGGGTGTATAGGCAATGGACCAATTCGCATGCAGAAATTTTATAAACACGATATTCCATTCTTTGCATATACGTATATATACTTCTCAGATAGTTTACCTTATCGATATAAGCCTTTGCTACAGAAGGAATTTTCATTTTGGCTTCTATATTATATGCTAAAATTGTGGTTAAACGTCTGCATGATATTTTCTTTGTCTCCCCCTCCTCCTCCTCCTCCACCTCCTCCTCCTTCCACATCACACTCGCTTAAACTCTCATTCTTCCTGACCCTCTCACCAATCTTTTGTCAATACATATTTATGCATTTTCCTCCGTGTTCACCTCATTTCTTTCTCCAACTCGATCACTCTTCTTACGCCAATCTCCATGTAAAAAGTTACATTCTTTTCGATTTTAAACTTGGTGGAAATATCCGAGCACTCCGTTCTTTAGAAGTTTTTTTTTTAATATTCAGTATTAACGTATAGTAATCCAGGCTCACTAAAGTATACACAATCTCATACATTATGAACAATTTTGTTATATAAATTGTCATATAAATGAAAATAATTATAATAGGCCAATGTAGCTGTCACTAATTACAATGTGACATAATTTAATTTTTTCGAATATAAAGTCGGTATTGGCTAGCAGTAAATGTTTAGAAATTTAATAATCAATATTATTTACAGATGTATGCATATAAGAAAAATAAATAGTTTATAAGAAAAAAAAGGGAGGTATAAAAGCATTTATAAAGAAATGAAAATTAATAAATAAATGTTTAGTTACATCAATGGCAGACTGGTATGAAAGTTTCAATTAACGATATATTACAACACACAATTATTCAAACGTAAAGAAAATAAGTCTTTGAATGTGAACTTGAAGGAAAAAGCAAAATACTTATATTCGGAAATCCTAATAACTCTCAATGACAGTAAAAAAATATATTTAACGGAAGCATTGTCGGACCTAATAAAATAAACAGCATTGATGAGCAACGATACCATTAAAAAGGCAAAAAATAGCCAATTCATAATGGAAGCGGGTAAAACTCAAAAGAAAAGAATGAAAATGAAAGCCCTTTCATTGTATACCAACGAAAGAAAATGGCCTTCGTGGTAGAAATACCAAATTTTTAACAAACTTACATAATATCTCTTATATTTCGTGACTCGTAATTTCGACAAATTCACAATGGACCTTCACTGCCTTATAAAAACATGGAGTAATATGATATTTTGCGTTAAAATATAATACGAATAAAAAGAAGAAAGAAATACCACGGTAAGAAGGACAATATAATTTTATCTAATTTCCCGAGGAAAAGAGATTCGTCAAATATTGACGACCTTCCATATTTCGCATACACGAACACAAATAAAGCACTCTTACATTATTTGATACAAGAAATTCGGAAAACGATATTATTCCATATTGACAATTTATTACAAAGCTTTTGCTGCATTTTTTCTGTAATAACAGTTTTATTAACTGAATTCGCTGCTTATACAACACACCCGACTACGAAAAGTTTATTTGCAGATAATCAAGTAATAAATGTATCCTTAAAAACTATATTCCTTTCATTACTCTACGCTACTCTTTAAGTGTCTCATTGATCTTCAAATCTAAATCATTCAATAAACTAGATAGAATCGCTGTAATTATTATTAACAAGAAAGCGATGCCAAGCACATAATTATAATATAAAACTCCACAAGTACATAAATTATTTATATACGCTTCAAAGTATATTTTGTTAAATACATTTCTACACTTTGCAAATATATACAGTTGTTCTCCAAGTAGTGGTGAGATTTTTACTTTTGGTACAGATTTTGGTAAATTGGTACAGATAATGTAATAGAACAACACTTATTGAACACTAAAAGCCTAGATAACTCGAGGGTTGACATTACTTGCGAATCCTCTTCGAGTTCCTGTCAGATTTGACAAGTTTGTGGACGAGGTCGAGTGGGACTACTCCCGTACAATGCCTGTATACACAAAAAGAAAAAAAGCCGAAACTTTATTCTTACATAAAAATTGTTTCTTCCTTAAATTTCACTTTTGCTATATTTGTTGATCTGCTCTTACATATTGCTATCGGCTTACGGGAGATTTGTCATTGGGTACTTCACTTAGTTACAATATACTGTACTCTGCATTACATCTCAGCATTAAACTGACCAATAATTAAAAATCGCCATTTATCATTAAGCTATTAAATGAGATTCAATGTACAAAGTGTCATTTAGGTTGAGTAGAGTGTGAACGAGAAATAAAGTGAAAATTAAAATAATTCACGAAGCTTCGATTGTTTAACAATATTTAATTTCATGTTTCCCGTTTATTAGCAAATACGCCGATTAAACACCAACAAATCAACACCAAACTGAAAACAACAAACAAGAAAGTCAATCGTGACATTTAATGCGCCAAAATGTTTTAAAACTTGACTTCTGGCTCGCCTCACTCGTTAAATTGAAAAACTCGGCATTCAAATCCTGATTGACATCTTGACGACTTTCCTCCCACAAAGTTGTAGCTCAATAAACCCATACCCGCCCTTACAAATACTTATTTCATTTTGCATTTCTCCGAGCCGAAATCCACTGGAAATCAGCGGCTTCGTGTGTCCAGGTCTTCACCAACTAAATGTTCCTGACATCCCCGTGGCGATAACAAAGGTGGGCTGCAGGTACGCATGCCTTGGAGTACGAGGGCTCTTGTTACACGAGCACTTTGTGATTATCTCGAATAATATCATGCTTGCAGCTTTAAACTATTAGGGCGCAGTAAAACGAGAATGCACGTGCATATTTCAACTGTCGTCATTAAAAGAGCTTGGATACTTGAAAAATTGAATTTAACGAAGAGTTCACCGCTTTTCATATTCTTTCGTTGTAATGCTGGAATTTGAAATGGAAAGTGTTGTGGATGTCTCGCGGAGGATAAATAAGAAAGCGTTTTATATTGAAAAACTGTAATTTATAGAGCCAACGGTCCCCTAAATAAATCCCCGCGCAGATATTATTATCGTTGTTAAAATCAAGCTTCATCGCATTTAATTGCAAATCTTATTGTCGGAAAGGAGTGAATTTTACTTGGAAAAATCAATGAGATTTAAATAACCCGCCCAAATAGAAACACGACGACAACGTTCATAGATAGATGGTAACTTATCAACTAAATAGTTTTTTAAAGGCTTTTTGCAAGTAAATTTCCTGACTCTAAGTGCACGGCTTCTCTTATATGATTTTAAAGTAAATGTGCCGCTAGTGAATAAACCAAAATGCTAATAAGGTGAAAGATCGCTCATTTAATTTCCAAATTTTGTCTCGTAGGCCCCACTTTTATACCTCAACACGTACGCATATTTCATCTTATTGCCTCTCCTTCTCATTTATTTATTCATTTCTCTTCCTTTTGCGTGCGCAAATACAAGTTTTCATTCACCACTACTTTACTTGCTCTCGTCCTATTATTTAATATTTTAACTTTTTTTTGTTCCCCCCACCCACTTACTACCCCTTTGCTAACCAACATCGTATCTGCACATATCTACATATACGCGCGCACACACGCACATAAGGTGTTTGTGGATCTGGCCATAACAGCGCTCCATGTACAATACAGGTGAAATGAATTGGTCCCAACATTCGTCCATACAGTCGAGTAAATAGTCGACTAATTAGTATGGCTTGATGGCAGCAGCTGGTAATGGCCACACCTATATGTTACTCAAACATTTTCGCCTACGTGCGCAGTATCTATAGGAATAACTATTCTCTTATACGTTCTAAATCACTTCGATTCAACTGACTTTTACTCGCCTCCTCGTCCTCTTATGATTATGCAATCGTCGCACTACACGCGACACGACAATTTCAATGCACTGATTAGCCTTTTAATTAACGCCCATTACTATCTTAGCCGTCTTACTTATACTATACGCAATAAATACTTAACGCTGTGAACAACGCGAAATTCAAATATGAGTAGATGTATAGATTGTAATAAAATTGTCCTCTCAAAGGCTAATTTTACATACACCTACATACACAAGCACACCAAGCTCACTGCTCTAAATATTATTCCCACGTTAAAAAAAAATACGTAAGGCTCCCTCGTCAATATTATACGTTCTCGACTTATTTACCAACACTCTTTCACTTCGTCCCGACATTAAATAAATTCTTTATCCACTGCCCAAGAAACCCACTGACACTCTACCCCCATTTTTTATAATTAATATTTATTTAAGCCCAAGCGGAGGCTTCTTCATAAATTGTGCCGAGTCACCTGGCCTCTTGCCCCTATCAAATTTCCCAGTCCGTCCCAGCCTCGGCAACTCTTTTGCAAAGCCAACGCCCACGGAGATGACGATATCCGCCGAGCTGGACAAAAGCGACAAAAGAACATTGTCGCGGGGAAGGAGAATCGACCAGACATTATACCAGCCAGGAGACACACCGCTCCCGCAACACCACTACAAGCCCACCCCACACTACATTAACATACATATAGATGCACAGATCTATAGAGTACTCTGCCCTCGCGTGCCATTAATTATCCCCGACGTTTATTATTGCGATTTGGCACGTGCCAGTTGGCGTATCGCGCCAATCGCTACCTCCTCCTCCTCCTCCTCGCGATACCCAACAAGTGCGCGAATAATAGTCCCTCAGCAATCCACGACGAATAACCAACTGGCCCAACTCGCCCAAGAGCCGTTTTGACCACCCAATGTCGACACTCTCACCACTCGCACTCACCGTAAGGCTCACGAGGATGCCGCCGCGCTCATACACCCGGCCATGAGTTTGAACGAGAGAGAGAGAGTCGAGGGCGAGGGCGCTTATTGGGATTTGGCGCGGGTGAGCGGTCGGGGGCGTAGGGCAGATGCTATTGAGGCGGAATCGGTTGGGGCTGAGACTGGCCGGCCGGTGTAATGTAGCCGGGCAACCGATTGACGCCCTATTAATTAGGAATTAGGAGGTCAGGCCGGCCTTTGGCGTGGGAATTTCATTTCTCAAAAATCTTGCCTCCAATTTATGCAATTCACGCGCCACTCGGCTATAATTGGGAGAAAAATCAAGGGCTCGTGCATACTCGTATACGAATGCCTATAATTGCGTTATCGCACGTACGTGCTCGAAACTCTCGGCATCAGCCTTATTTAAAATATTCCCTAGGTAATCGCGAGGCGCATATATCGAGGCCACTCGAGCTACTTTCCTACAAGATCTGATATAGTCGAGGGAGCGCCGATTTTATTTTAAGCGGAAGCGGCTCACTGCTTTTCTAAAGCAAAGTCCTTATTGGGATGTCAGTAGGGCCGCGCGCAATAAAACACAAAAACAAGAAAAGCGTTGTAAAATCACGCGCAAGTTCGCGTAAAAGATTATTTCGGCCAGGGGATATTAACGCTCTCGTAAAACCAGCCGCCCATAAATATTTATTGCATATATAAAATTGATTTCGCCACCCAATGACCGTCTGATATTAACGCTGCAGCGAAGCGCCCCCGGCTAACCCACAAGAGCGAGGTTATGTAATCATCGCGTCCGCGGCGACGATCACGCACACTGCCCCCGGCAATTGGCTTTACGGGAGCACCGGACGAAGCCCGCCGCCCCTCGCCAATAATCGCCTCTAGGCCCCCACTCTCTACCCCGCCCCGACCGACCGACCGGGAGGGAGATCCGCGAGCCCGTGGGGCCAGCGGCACCAGAGTCTCCCGAGTCACGGCTCTCGGACCGATTCCCTCCTGACCGAGCCCTCGTGGTCCGGGCTCGGCCAGCCCTCGTTCACCACACTCGATTCTCTCGACTCGACAGCGCGAAAATACTCCTCGACCACGACAACCCGAGGCCCACGCGCACTCACCTGGAGCCGCCGCTAACCGATGCATGTGCTTTCTTTCTCTCTTAAGCAGGGTTGCGCCGTCTGTCAACCTCTCGTCCAATGTGAAATGCGCTGTTTAGGTGCGTAGGTGTAGGGGGACAGTTAGTGGGAAGCCAAGGCGTTCCAACGTGGCAGCAATGCGGACAAATAGCAGCAGCCCAAGTAGCATAAGATCGAATTAATTGGCAACCCGAATGCCAATGGGACTGACAGACGAGCTGTAAAATCGTGTGCCGCCGGTGTGGGGGTAATGTAAGACGGCCGATGCCTCGGTCCTCGGTAAGTAGAGCGAGTGGAGGAATGTGGTGGTGGTGGCGATCGAGCGAGACAAAAGGACGACGGCTGGGGGGAATTAACGTTTGACGAGAATCTCCTTGGCCGCGCGTACGTGCTAAGAAAAGCAAGGAGGTAACGAGTATTTAGACGCCCGGGCGTTTGGTGGCCGGGTGGAGTGGAGTGGGGGTGGCGACATGTGTGCGCGGGGGCCCGTACTTCCGGGGGCTTGTGTGTCGAGTACGGTTACTTAGCCGCCTCGCAAGTGGGCGGAAAGGGGAGAGTAGGGGCTCCGCCGTCGGCGCCGAGGACCGGGTTCGGGGGTGGGTTCGGAGGTGGGG